>JACEFZ010019977.1:35000-87423 GCA_014155875.1 Cepaea nemoralis | reverse complement strand
TTTTTTTATATTTTTTAATTTATATATAGGTTTTATATTGGGAGGTAGTTTTTAGCATGGGACAATATGTGGTTGTGCGTAGGGTTTACTTTGATTTTTATGAATATTTTTATACTTTGTGATTCTGTTTTTTCAGAGTATTCTTCGGAGGCTTTTCATTCGGCGGGAGAAAAAAATCCAAGCAGGATATGACAATTTAAAATCACCTGTTTAATTTTTATTACCCAGTTCTCTACACGCCTGACCTCAAAAAAGATCACCGTACATCTCTTGTACGAAAAAGCATGTTGATAATCGGGAAAAGACCTTTTAATTTAATCAGGCACTCACAGGTGCAGTGAAAGTAGTCCTATACAAATGCAAAGGGGGTGACTTAACGAATGTAAAAAAACAGGTTTGGTAAACCTTAGAGAAGGAACTTTTTTCAAGCTAGAAAATGGAAAAAACATTGTCTTGAGACTCACCAAAACGAAACGGGGGAAAAACCCCTAGCCAGTGTACCATATTCAAAAACGGTTAAATAACTGTGGACAGGGGGGAGGTGTTTTCACTGAGGGATTATAACAACATAAAACGGAAAACTCTGTCTACGGAAAGGACTTACCGTGATCACATTACTGTAGGGTGTTCTGTGGTGAACAATTGTTTGTTTTTTAAAGAATTGGATTAAAGTAAAGACACAAGCTGAACGGACATCCGGGTGAGAACGTTCTAATTCTTGTTTGAATCTGTTTTTTGGCCTTTTGAATATCCGGGAGAAGATTCAAAGACAAACCCCATCTAAAAGTCCTATCTTCATCCCTCACAACACTCCAACTACAGATCACATTCATACATACACCAGACATAGTTTATTAATAAAAATTTTATTTATCGTTGAAAGGAACTGTTGTAGGGTATTTTGGAAAAGAGAGAGAGAGAGAGAGAGAGAGAGGAAAGAAAAGAAAAATATAAGGGGAAAACAAAGGGGGGGAGTGTAGACAGAAGTCAGTCAAAAATCCCCCCAGAGAATAAAATTGAAGAGTTCTTTTGATTCCACATTCCTCCCGGGAAACAATGACATAATTGGTGGAGCGAGCGGGGTCAAGATAATACCCATATACCCGGCATAACAGGGGATATGCATAGAGGGGTACCTGCAATTGGCACAGGGATACGGAGTATGCATGTTGGGCATACGGGTGGGGAAAAAAAAAATATACTTTATACTTTTAAAGGAAGGCGTCATTGGGTATATGGGCCTTACATTTTGGTAGAAAAATTTTATTAATGCTGGTGACTTTACAGTGAGAAAATTCCAGACAGAGTGAATGTGGATAGGGAGTAAACACATTACTACCTAGTCCCCGGTCACACGTCTCATAAGTCTTTATCCTATATCTCCTCTTGTGGATGAGAGAGTGGTTGTGATGTACTGTGTGGTTTTGTAGTTTAAATAATTTTGGATAGACATAAAAATTTGATATGGTTATAATAGATTATCTGGTATAGTGAGTACTTCTTTACTGCCTTGAGGTGTCTTTACTAAACTTGCTGACCTACCTGTTTTAAACTATGGCCACCCAAAATAACTCCCGCTGAACTGAGGGCAAACGAAGAGGCGATTGGTTTAGCTGGTTCGGAACTAACTGATTACATACAGGAAGAGAGGGGGAAATTTTGTCAAGCGGAACGAGAAGATCGAAAGGCGAGTTGGAGTTGAAACGAATGGAAATGGAACAGGAGTCCAAGAGACTTGAAATGGACAGAGCAACAAGAGACTTGACATGGAACGGACAACAAGAGGTTGCAAGCTGAAGGGGCGGAAAAGATGAGGAAACATGAATACCGCATAAAGGTTAAACCCAAAACACAAACAAGGGGAAAATAGAGGGCGCGGAAGGGGATCATCGTTACATGGTTCAACCAACTGAGTGGATCTAGCACCATGCAATGAATTTCCCCCTTAGCTGTTTATGAGGAGTCTAAAAAAAAATTTTGACAACTTTGCGAATCGATTCGGGGCTATGGCAGTCGCTAGGGGGACTGGATCGAAGTAATGGGCTCTTAAATTATCCCAGGCCTTATTTGGGTTCAGGGTAGAGGTCTACACACGCCTACCCCCAGACATAAAAATGAGTACGGGGAAATTAAAAACCCGCTTTGATGAAGCATTATGAATCACAGCACAAACGTATTGGAAGAAGTTTCGGTCGTCCAGACGAGAGCCGGAGAGCTATTCGCCGCTTACAGTCTGAGGCTGAAATCCTATCTCCAGAAATGGATGGACTTGGCAGAATTCAAGAGGGATTATGAGAGTCTCGAAGAGATGATGGTGGTCGATCAGATGCGAAAGCAAATGTCGAAACCTCTCAGAACCTTCTTGGGAGAACAAGGGGCGGAACGGATTGATGTTGTGAATAAGCTGGCAGAACGATTCGTAGAGGTACATGGGGAGACTGAGGAACTAAGTACACAAATCAAAGGTCAGGAGAAACAAGAGAAAAAGAAACCTAAAAAACTGGGAAGGAGAAAAAGTGGAACCTTATATAAAGGCGTCAACGGAGAGTTCAGAGAAGGTGAAGGAAGGAAACCATAACACCTCGAATTCTTCAGCGAAACGACCGTGGTCTGAGAAGTGGTGTTCATTCTGCAAAGTGCCCTCTCATAACACGAAGGACTGCAGATCGAAACCTAAAAGTTCTTACTTCGCAGCATGCAAAGTGATTCCTACGACAGTGATCAAAGACAAGGCTGATGTTGGCGAAGGAGCTAGGAACAAAAAGGACACACGGAAACCTTGGAAGGGAAAATGGTGCACACACTGCCGGTCGAAAACACATAATACTGTGGACTGCAGGATTGCAAGGCAGAAGACGCCAATTGCATAACCAACCTCGAGGAATCAAAAGAGGAAGGCAAGGAAACGGTCGAGGAGATGAAAGACACTCAGGACCAAGAGAGACCACCTGTGGTCGAACTGATTGAAGTAAATGGCCAACAGATCGCTTGTCTCTACGATACATGTTTGGATGGGGAAGCTGTGATAGACGCCAGCTTGGTACGCCCAGACCAACTTACAGGGGAGACCATAGAGATACAGCTGGCGATGAGGAGTGCTGTTACCATGACGCTGCCAATCGCCAAGGTGGAGATTAACTCCAGGTACGTCACGGGCATTATTCCAGCTGCTGTATTATCTGACTCCTTATTTCCCATGATCATTGGCACGAAATATGTCTTTTTGGGGATGCCCAAACAGCCAGCCCACAAGGGAACAGTAGTCAGTGGATCTCAAGGGAAGGAAAAAGAGGTAGAGACACTATGCGACAACTCAGGGATAGGAGAATTGCATACTGCCCAGAGGAAGGATACTACGTTGCGTCCTTGCTAC
Organism: Cepaea nemoralis; assembly: GCA_014155875.1. Lineage (NCBI taxonomy): Eukaryota > Metazoa > Mollusca > Gastropoda > Stylommatophora > Helicidae > Cepaea > Cepaea nemoralis. Next base: position 84,050 of record JACEFZ010019977.1, on the reverse strand, counting down.
AGGAAGCTGCAAAGAAGTGCTGAGCCACCAGAACGTGGACAGTACTTTCTGAAGAATCGACTACTCTATCGGAGAGCTGGGAGGGGAGACAATCTGCACGAGCAGTGGGTGGTTCCAGAGACCCACCGTCCTCATATTCTTCGGAGTGGACACATCATAGGCGTGAATCGACATATGGGTGTCAGAGAGACCTTGCAGCAAATTTCCGGCTATTACTGCTGGCCAGGAATGACCGGAGATGTACGCCGGTGGTTGAAGTCTTGTTCGGAATGCCAGAACGCACCACCCAACAAGCGGACTAAGAGTAACATAGCTCTTAAAGTGGAAGACAAAGTGGAAGTGTGGAGTCCAGCAGAGACCAATATACTCCAAGTAGGATGGAAAGGACCTTATCCTGTGGAAAAGGTGGTGTCCAAGAACATCTACAAAATACGGATCGGGGAAGAGCAGAAAAATCTCCCTAGACATCTCATTAGGAAATATGAGGAGAGATCCGGGAGCAAAGCTTCGCACTTTATGGTGATGGCAGCCATTGGGACAAAGGTTACCAGTCCAGACGAAGACCAGAGATCACCAGTACAACCTAGGAGGGCCTATGGGACAGTACGTGATAGGTCAGATTTACCCAACGACGGGAGGAGGGAAATCGCACGTCAGGGAAAGGACAAGAGGGAAACCTGCAATAGTGACCAAGTTCAGAAGGGGTGGGTAACGTCGGGAAAGGCGAGAAATACCCGGGACTCCAACCGAAGATTGGCTGACCAGATACAATATCGCCCAAGATGGTCCTGGAAGCAAAAGTCCAGGAGATTTGGGAAAGACGACTCGGTCCAACGAGGACGAGGAGGAACATCCCCAGAGGCAAAGCCGGGGGAAACCAAGAGGACATGGAAGTAGTGTTACAATCAGGATGGGACGATCCGTCTTTATTATGAGCCATCGCTTACGCCAGTGGAAAGGAGGTCGACTGAACGTACAGGAGCGATGAGCCAACACTAGTTTCAGTCATGAGTAGTATGGTAGGGTGCATATGAGGTCGCCTACTGGATGAGGTGTTGATCCATGTGAGGATCCTATCATATCATCAACACGTGATGTTGATAGCTACTTCGCAGAAGCTCAACGCACGGTGGATGTGATGGACGTTGTTGCTGCAACAGGATTTCACAGTGGAATACATCCCTGGTAAGGAGATGTAGGAGCGGATTTCTTATCTAGACATCCAACTCCAGAGGAAGAGGAATAAGTTGGAGGATCATAGGAATCAAAACTACATTGAAGAAGAGTCGACGCGGTCAACTCTCTTAAGAGGGGGCCTTTGTCACAGAATGATGATAGTTTAGTGATTCCCAGATAGATTTGGATGTACCATTAATGACGGAGGAGGGTTAACAATTGTGTACTTCATTCTGAGAGGAGGAATAAAGTAAAGAACATTGACCTCCGAATATAAAAATAGGATACAGGTGTTCGTAAAGTTCATTGCTTGACGATCTGACGGACACGGAGAAACGGGAAGATCGCGCTGGGGACACACGACCGGAGAAAACGATCAACGTGTGAATTTGCTTTGAAGTATTCGCTTACGGGGAAACTCAGGGACCAGCGTAACAACGGAGGATACGAACAACTAACCACTACGGGATTTCTCCGCTATTTGACGGGGAGGATACGGCAAAATTGATTGTAGATCAAACAATCAGCGTAGGATTGGACACTCGTTATAATAAGCCGAACAGGGGATTTCGAGTTAGTGTGTGTTCCAAACTGGGCTGAATGATCTATGCCTCCTGAGAGGGGAAAGAAATACACGTCCCTAATGGTTGAACGAATATGGGATATTAGTGTGTTATTCGCTAGTGTGTTTCGATTCCAGGAGGATAAGTGCATATATATATATATATATATATATATATATATATTATAATTATATATATATATATATATATATATATATATATATATATATATATAGGTATTAATATATTAGAGTATAGTTTTAGCATAGGACAATATGTGGTTGTGCGTAGGGTTTACTATTGCTTTATATTTAGTGAATAGTTTATACTTTAGTGAATTCTGCTGTTTATGTCAGAGTATTCTTTCGGAGGCTGTTTCATTACGGCTGGAGAAAGATAATCACATAGACAGGGATATGAGGCAGACTTAAATCACCTGATTTAATGTTTATTACCCAGGTTCTACTACACAGCCTGACCTATCAAAGAAGATCACCAGTACATCTCTTGTACAGAGAAAGCAGTGTTGATAATACAGGAAAGACCTTTTAATTTAATCAGGCACTTCACAGGTGCAGTGAAAGTATGTCACTATAGCAAATGCAAAGTGGGTGACTTAACGAATGTCAAAAAACAGGTTTTGGTGAACCTTAGAGAAGGAACTTTATTCAAGCATAGAAAATAGGATAAAACATTGTCATTGAGTACTCACCTAAACGAAACAGGGAAGAACCCTAGACCAGTGTACCTATATTCAGAAAACGGTTAAATAACTGTGGACAGGTGGGAGGTGTTTTCGCTGATGGATTATAACAACATAAAACGGAAAACTCTGTCTACGGAAAGGACTTACCGTGATCACATTACTGTACGGTGTTTACTGTGGTGAACAATTGTTTGTTTTTTCAAGAATTGGATTAGTCAAGACACAAGCTGAACGGATCATACCGGGTGAGAACGTTCTAATTCTATGTTTGATATCTGATGTTTTGGCCTTTTGAATATGCCGGAGAAGATTACGAAGACTACCAGTCTAAAAGTCCTATCTTGCAGTCACCTCAGCAGACACTACCAACTACAGATACACATTCAATACATACACCAGACATAGTTTATTAATAAATCTTTTATTTATCGTTGAAAGGAACTGTTGTCAGGGTATGTTATAAAAGAGAGAGAGAGAGAGAGAGAGAGAGAGAGAGAGAGAGAGAGAGAGAGAGAGAGAAGAATAGATATATGGAAGGGAAGACAGAAGGGAGGAGTGTAGACAGAAGTCAGTCAATAATCCCAACAGAGAATAAAGTTGAAGATGTGCTTGTTGATTCCACATTCCTCCCGGGTAAACAAGTGACAACACGACAGCAACAATGCAAACACACTTAGCCAGATAACAGCACGCACAACTAGCAGCACAACATTATTGGACGAGATGGAACTACCAGTTCCTACGGTAAACGCAACTGCGACCAATATCTCGACATATAGAAACAACATATGCAGTCATACAGAATACAGGGAACAAACACCAGTAGACCCCGAATAGGATTATAGTCAGACGAAAGACGGAACAAAACACTTACTGAAACTTCGACAAGTCTTCGACAGGTTGAGATTGTTTGGACTCACAGCTAAGCCGTCCAAAGTAGAGTTGGGCATGGAACAAATTGACTTCCTGGGTCATACCATCTGCTAGGGGCCAATTGAAAACTGATGACAGAATCGTCACTAAGATTCTGAATTTAACAAGGCCAACGACCAAGAAACAGGTCCGAAGTTTACTGGGTATGGTAAACTACTATAGTAAATTCATTCCAAACCTGGCGGAAATCACCTGTGTTTTTTCTAACATCTTAAAAGCTTCGGCTAAGTTATCTGTGAAAGATGCACGATTAATTAGTGCGTTATCAAAATTGAAACATTTTTTCAGCGTTCCACCTATCCTTCATATGCCTAATCCAAAACTCACTTATTTCTTACGCACAGATGCGAGTGCCATATCCATATCTGGAATACTAGGACAGTTCTACGACGGGACGTTCCACCCCGTAATGTACGTAAGTCGTAAGCTTACTCCTGCTGAAGGAAGATACTCAGCATCAGAATTGGAGGGCCTTAGTTTGATCTATTGCGTGAGAAAGTTTCACCGATTTTTGGCAGGAGCAACGTTTGTAATCCAATCCGATAACTCTCCATTGTCTGTGATGCAATCTGGACATCCTACCAACAATAGAATTTACAGGTGGGCTTTAATTCTCCAAAATTACACATTTACCATCCAGCATTTAAAAGGGAGCTTAAATACGATTGCAGACATTTTGAGTCGTCCATCATCCATTCAAATAGCTGAGTTACAGGAAGAGATCGACCATACACCACCAGAAACAGTGACACTGTAATATTAGATAACCCAGTGCCATATGTGGTGATTAAGACATATCGTAAGTGCGTTATCATCGCCAGATGTGTAATTTGTGTGAATATAACAGTGCAATAAGAAGTGTAACGAACAGACGCAGAAGTAACATGCGCTGATACACACATGGGTCAGTATATATGAACCAACGCTAAGAAGACAATGAATCCAGGCTAGACCCCGAATCTAGAATAGATTGAACCAACGCTTAGACCCCGAATAACATTCTAGGGTTAGCTACGAACCTACATAATGTAGTAGGCAACTATATTAATACACTATCCTTCTATGAGAGCATAGGAAACTTTGCCGGAATAGTCTACAAAGAGGATTGCTCCATCTTCACAACGCAGAGGAGGACTTCGTCTTAGTGTAATTAGATATAGAAATGTAACTGTGATATATGTACATTATTATTTTATTTACAGTATCTATAACTTCATTTTTGTATTATTTATTCTATTGCAAATTGTGTAAATGCATATATAACTTTCTTTGTTTATTTGCGTAGTTAGAAATCACCATCATTTAATTAATAATCCATTTATTAGAACATCACTTAGAGAAATACAATTGTTAGATCTTATATTAGTTTATTAACATATAATCATAATTATTTATACATCCATTTATCTAAAACATCATTTCAAAACTAACCCAACCATTTATAAATTAATATCATCCTTTTCATAAATAACATTTAAGGTAATTAACCCATTTTTCTCAAATGAAAGTAGTATTAAATTATTTCCCTTGAGGGTAATTTAGGTCAGCACACCAAATTATGGAAGTTACTATGACAGGATCGGTAACAAACCATCCTTATAACTATGTATATTTTTGTATAGACATGACGCGTGCAAACAAAACGCACAGTCATTTGGCGTGATTACTGTTATAATTCAGCCAATCATTTATTGTGTATATAATGTTTATGTATTTAATGCTATGAAACATATTTTAATGACGAGAGAATGGTTGAGTGAAAGAACAGTATGAAAGGGAATGGAAGAAGAGAAAATGCGAGGAGAGAATGAAAAAACTTAGTAAACATTGAAAGAAAGAGAGCGAGAGAGAAAGACAGCGGAAAAATTATTTTTTTTCCACCGCTGGAAAAGTCTTATTTGACTTGTCTGTGTCATCTGTGTATCCAATGTGTTGTCGAGTTTTTTATGTGTGTTACAGCCACACTTTAACAGAGTATATAGAGAACGTACTTTGAGCTTCAGAAAGCAGAGTTGTGGTCACAAATAAAAATAACTAACGTTTGTAACCACAATAAACCGATTTGCGGCGCTCGAAGGAACACACGCATTTAGTACACTAACACATACACACGTTAGAGAGTTAAGTACACTTTAGTTTATTAGAAAACACGCAAACAAACAGAAAAACGAACACATAAAAGATGCACACACCATTCAGTTCAAAGAACAATAACTCTAAATTCAGGGGACACAATAAATTATTAGAAACCTAAATGTAACAGTGAATATAGCTTTTTCACATGCGGAAGCAAGAAGGTGAACAGTAGAGCTGTGTGTATAGAGTTGGAGGGGATATTACTGGGAACATGAACACTTTGTGCTCATGTGTTGTACTCATAATAGAGTCAACTTGTGTGTGGGTTGTCATTTCGGGCAATTGGAGGAACAGGTCAAGACGGAAGTCAATAGGTGAAAGTCAAAAGACATAGGGTCAAACGACAGAAGCCAGGACATAAGTCAGAAGACAACGGTTTCCGGTTCACTACCTATCCCAAAGATATCTATAGAACCAACTATACTGAGACATGAGCTACTGAATTAGCCAAGTGAAAAGATAGAACACTGTGAATGAAGGTAGAAAATATTGTTCTATCCCCAAACTAGAAAGTTCTATACTTATTGGAGATCTGACAAAATTGGGGACAGCCAATTTTTCTTTTGTGACCAGAAGTGTTACAAACATGAGAACAAGGGAAGTAACACTTCGCGGAGAGGAGGGGACCCTGTCAGCATCCCCAATAAGGGCTTACAGAAGTAATGAGTTAACACTAGACTAGTAGGGAGACACCGGACAGAAGAGAGACACCGAGTACTATTAATAGCCTCACAAGGAGACACATTTGTGTCAGACCAGAGGTCGATGAGTACAGATGAGCGAGGGCTTTCCCCAAGCAATTGGGTAGCTGGTCCTTGCGAGTAACCGTGATATGGCAGGTTACTCGAACTCACCAGCCAGCGTACTGGCAAGACCATGCACGCAATAAGGGCGATTGCACGGAGAGTAAAGTGTCCGTGCTGGTCCACGCAATGTGTAGCGTGTGGACAGACTGACGGGAGACGGTAGAGAGAGCAGACGTATCCTTGACCAATGCGATAGCTTTCTAGGCCATAGGCAAACATAGGGCTGTTCATTTAGATTGTGAAATGCTAACATCATCTATCATCACGTTAATGCATTCATGTTGTGTATGATGATGAAGTACAACGCTCGTCGAGCCATTCAAATGTCGGCTCTGAATAAATTGCATTCCTTTCGCAAATGTCATGAATTGTTATTTTGTGCAGTGCGAAAGTAGCGGAGTCTTGAGAATATGCAGCGCACAAGTCGCTGACAACTTGTTTCATTTCGTCCAGGATGCGCTGAACGGCCGCTATCTGTGTTTCTTGCGTCTTGTCTTTCTCTTCCTCCATGCTTGATAGCCTTTCTTCTGTCTCAGCCTTTATGGCAGCCATTCGAGCGACATCCTGCTCAATTTTCTGCTGAACTTGCTTCGTTTCGTCCAGGATGCGCTGAGAGGCAGTTATCTGAGTCTCTTGCGTCTTGTCTTTCTCTTCCTCCATGCTGGTGAACTTTGATCGCAGGTCCTTCAGTTGGCCTTCCAGTTGTGCCTTGTAGCTTTTTGTGAGTCGATTGGTGGCCTCGTACTGCCTCCTAGCTTCTTTATAGGGCAGGTTAGTTTTGATGGCGATCTTCATAGCTTCCTTGCTGTCTTGGAGGCAGGGGCAGCCGAGGTACCTGGCGCCGTGGTTGCCGAGGCAGTTGGCGCACTTTCTGTTAGTGTTAGACCTCCTGAAGTCCATGTCGATCTTTGCATGCTGGCACTAACTGTATGGATGAGGTCCAGAGCAATATCTGCATACCTCCACCTCACTCTTGCAGGTGGCACGGGTGTGCCAAAACTTCTGGCACTTAGAGAACTGCAGCACTCTCGGTATGTAGTGTTCTGGGGCTTGGTCTCTCTTGTCCCATCTGATGTGCTGAGGGATCACTCGGTCGTCCGATGTTACGACGACGACAGCAGAGGGGATGTTGTTCTTTCCGATGATCCTCTCGGCACTGGTGATCTTGAGTTTCTTGTTCTCCCTTGTCAGCATCTCCATGATCTGGTCGTTGGTGAGATGGGTCTTGACTCGTTTAATGACCCATCGTTTCATCATGTTGTGTCGGGTTGCTTGTATTGTGATGCCGTGGTGAAGCCTGTTGTCGGCCTTCTCTCCTTGAGCGATTTTCTGCATAAGTGCTGTGGTCTTTGGATTTTTGTTGATGGAGACCACTACTCCATCAGGTGTCTTGTGTAGCTGGTAGATGCTGTTTCTTCCCAGCTCGTTTTCCAGCAGCTTGATTATCTAGTCTGTTGGTAGCGCCGACAGTTTGGCTTCTCCCGCGCTTGTCTGTTTTAGCAGTAATTTTCCGGTGAAGTCCTCAGTTGTTGTAGTTTCCTCCGATGTTGAGATCTTAGGTAAACTGGGCTGTTTCGTCTTGGTGCTGTTGAAAACTTCACGGCTGCTGCTGGCTTCAGTTAAAGTTGTAGTTTCTGACGTCGGTTGAGCTGCGGGTGCGGCTTCATCTGGTGCAGAAGTAGTAGCTTCATTTAATGTTTCTTCAGGTTCTGGCGATGTGCTGCGGCTAGCAGACATGTTGTCTTCTTGCATCATCTTGATAGTCTTGGCGGTTTCCACGCTGCTCATTTTGAACGTCGGGTGTCTAGTGGAGTTTTTCTTGCAACGTGCCATTTTCTAACACGCGGCCGGCTTCCGATTAGGCGACTTGCTCTTGATAGCGGGTCGAGTCGACTGATGATCCATTGAATGTACTTCGACATGTATAAATGGGTGTTTTAGTTGTGCTTGATACAATATTGCAGTTCTCAATTTCACCTGTCTGACTAGCGTCGTCTTCAGCTGGTTGTTGTTGTTGTTGCTGTTGCTGATGTTGTTGTTGTTGTTGCTACTGCTGCTGCTGTTTTTGTTGTTGTTGCTGTTGTTGCTGTTATTGATGTTGTTGTTGCTGCTGCTGCTACTGTTGTTGTTGTTGTTGTTGTTGTTGTTTAATACTCAGGAAAACTGAGTTTTAATTACATATTTAAAGGCAAGAGGCTCGACTGCATTGCACCGGATGTTATCGCACATGGCTCTGTCTATTTCCCCAGGACGGCCTGCCGAAAGCATCACATGAAGCACGAACTCCACAGCTCCAAGCGACGACCCCCCCCCCCTCCCCCCAGGTATCTCTGAGAAAACCGCACTCGCAAACCGAATGACCGAGTCCGGAATTGAATCCACAACCGTCGAACGCGAGGCTGACGGCATGACCACTTGCCCACGCAGTCCCCCAAGTTTTAATGTGTTAAGCATTGCCCTTCGGGTCGTCTGATCCTTGAAATGGGCGTGTACCTATCGAAAAGAGTATTCTGTGGTGGACTGTCTCTAAACCCGGTACCAAACTATAGGGTGACCCAAAAACACGGAACCAACAAATCTTTGAAAGCTTTGGGCATCATTGGAACGACGCAGGGGATTGCGTCGAGATCAACAGTGGTTCCAGCAAGACGGGGCCACGCCATACACATCAAATGACTCTAGCCTGGCCGAGAGAGCGATGTCAGGGGAGACTGATCAGCATGAAGTTGACTTGGAGTGGGCATGGCATTCACCTGACTTGAACCCCCTAGGTTTGTATCTATGGGGGTATCTCGAGGATAATGTGTACCAGAACAACCCTCAAACGACTGATGAACTGAAGGTAGTAATCACGGCAAAGATCAGGGAAATCCCCACAGAGGAATCCGGTCGAGTAATTGACAATTTAGCGCAATGTATGCAAGTGTGCGTAGGCTTCCTGGCCTAGAGGTTAGCGACTTTTCTCCGTAATCTCGTATACTCTCGTAAGTAACGTGACGACGGTGAGAATCAGCAGTGGTTCGAATCGCGTCGGTAACTTACGGGGTATGTGAGCCGGCCGCTCAGAAAGCAATGGCAAACTACTGAGCGTAATCTTGCCAAGAAATCAACAATCAGCTGAAAGATGCTGATGTTGACAGCAATGTTCTGTAAAGGATATGGAAACAATTTTGTATGCAAGTGTGCATCCAATGCTGGAGGCCATTTAGAGCATAACTTTTATGCAAATCGACCGAGGTAACTGAAACTTTTTGAAATAATTGTACATAGACTGAAGTTTACGTTCACCAAATTTCAAGCACTTTGCTTTACCTTTGTAGGATTTACTTTTTATGAATTCTTTTTTTTTTTTTTTGTTTTTTCACCCTCTGCCATCCTGACATGGGCTTTGTCGCAGAGCTCTACTTCCCTTCTCCAAGCCCAGATTACCGCGGGCGGTGCGATACTGGTAGTGGAATTTCACGTCTGCGGGGACATGCAGTAAGATGTAACCGGGTCATTATTTAGCAGAACACATGGGGACTAAAGGCATAACACCCCAGTGAAGACATTGCTGGAAGAAAACGTGGGAGATAAACTTGCAAAAGAAAGACTACGGATCACCTCTTTCTGTCCCAATGAAGGCACCATATGTGATCATACTTTTTCCTATGTGAACCAGGCAATTGCACGATGAGATCTGACGTTTGTCCTGAGCAACCTGGCTTGTTAGTTTGCAGTGTGCTTTGTTGTTTCTATTGAAGCACAGCACTGACATTTTATCACTGTGATCTATTGTGACCCTGAGGCACATGCAGTGACATGTTCTGGTATTGATCATCGTGTGTCCTGCCGAGTGGCGTTGGCGATCATGTCTCTCAACAGATCCAAGTCTTTGGTGTTCTAGATCACTTCCGCTGAGGCTTTTGCTCCATGCCAATTGTTTTGGAGCAACGAGGCTGGTCTGTCTTTGCATCTTCTAGCGCTGAAATGTCCAGGGGTCACGACTGTCTCCTGTGGCTCTCTTCTCATGATAATGAATACTGATAATTTAAGAATCGACATTCTTAAGTTGAGAGAGACAGACAGACGGTGAGAGAGACAGAAAGACATAGTGAGAGAGACAGAGGGACAGTGAGAGATAGAGAGAGAGACAGCGAGAGACAGAGTGAGAGAGACAGAAGTGGAGAGACATAATAAGAGAGGACACACAGAGACAAACAGAGAAAGAGAGAGACACAGACAGAGACAGGGAGAGACACCGAGAGAGTGTGAGTGTATGTGTGTGTGTATGTGTGTATGTGAGCGCGTACGAGTCTGTGTGTGCGCGCCTTCGGACATTTCCACGTACGTTCCATCCTCCTCTTCTCGTGATATGACGAAAGAACACCGTTTGTCGCTGTCTGACAGTTATGTACACTTTTTTCTGGTACCGACAGTTTCACGACAGGTTTGCATCAAGACATACTGTCGCTGTCTGTCAGTTATGTACACTTTTCTGGTACCGACAGTTTCACGACAGGTTTGCATCAAGAGATACTGTCGCTGTCTGTCAGTTATGTACACTTTTCTGGTACCGACAGTTTCACGACAGGTTTGCATCAAGACATAATCATGCGAGGGTTGCATCAAGAAATAGACATCATAGTCTAACCCGTAAAGGCACACGTTCTGGAGATTCATTACAGCCGGTGTCAAGGTGATAGAGCATCCGATCATTTCATAACATGGCGTAGTTTTCTTTGCATATTCTTCTTCGAGTGCCTTGTCTGGGGTAGACGTCGGCGATCATGATCCTCCATTCTTCTCTATCATCTAATAGTTTTATGAGGTTGGCATTGCTGATGTGATTATTTATACATCTGTCTCTGTTTTCCACTGTTTCTCTTGCCTTGTATTTCATCCCACAATGAGCTAATGTCCCTATTCCACTTCTTCTATTGAAACAAAAAAGCTAGTTCCATATGGATGAAATAATGTATGAAAGACAGTGATGGAAGGGCAGAATGTTATACAGGCCTGCGTGCCCAATCTTTGAAAATAAAGTTCGTTCGTTCGTTCATTTACAGGACGTCGCAGTCAACCCAACATGAATTGGTTGTTTTTGATTTATTGGAAAGTTTACCTTCAGTAGTTTGCCACTGCTTTCTGAACGACCGGCACTCATATCTTTGTTTTAAAAAACAATGCAAGGTGGTGTGCTGCCAAATCGTCCGCAGTTGTGTTTCGAACGCGGTATGTGGGGATTACGAATAGCGTTCGCAACCCATTCGCCACAGACCCGGCCTTGTGTTGATGCGCCGCACACACGTGAGGTTCCTGGTCCTGTAACTCCCGCAGCCTTCAACACGTCAGCGTTGGTCGAATATTATTGGCTGCTTGCTTGCTTGTGTTCGTTGGCTTGAGCTCAAATGTGAAGTCCTGTGTGCCGTATGAAGGCATTCTGTTGTCCAACATCAGTGTGATGTCATACAGGACCTGAGGTTTGCGTGAGTATCCGTTGTCCCATGTCTGGCTTATTGGTGTGCAGACTGGTGGTTCCTCGCCGTACAGGCAGACACTCTCCAACTTCGGAGGAATCGGCGATCCTACTGACTTTAGCCAGGACCCCGAAGGGACCTGTTGCCCAGGACGCTCGACGAGGACGCGTCAATAGGTCTTGGCCAGTATATAACACGGCCCTGGTGCCATGGAAACACCTCTGCGTCCCATATTATTGGCGAAGTGGTTAGGTGGCCTTCCTTTCGTTCTGAAGGTTGTGGGGTCGTTTCTCAGCACGGTGTATGGTAGACCACGTGTGAAATTTCTTCTGAGGTAACTGAGGGACTGTGAGAAGGCAGCTACAAGATATGATGGTCAGGTAGTCTTAAGAAATGTATTTATCTATGTAGTTTTCAGAGAGAGAGAGAGAGAGAGAGAGAGAGAGAGAGAGAGAGAGAGAGAGAGAGAGAGAGAGAGAGTCTGTCTGTCTGTCTGTCTGCCGGCCTGCCTGGATGGATGGATGGACGGATGGATGGATGGATGGATGGATGGATGTACTTGTATGTATGTAGGCAGGCAGGCAGGTATGTATCTATCTATATATCTATCTACCTACCTACCCACCCAGCCACCCACCCACCCACCCACCCACCAACCCACCCATCCATCCATCCATCATCTATCTATCTATCTATCTATCTATCTATCTATCTATAAGTAAACTTTTGTTAGTGAGTTTGTGATACTGGGTATAATGTGTATGCGAGGGGGGTGTGTATTTGTGTGTTATTAAGTGGATGGATAACTGTGAGAGTTTGTGTGAATGATGTAAGTAGGTACGTATGTATATGTTTATGCATTGTTTATATTTACAACATTCATTTGACAATGTCTTTTTTCCCTGTATGAACGTAACATGCACAAAAGAACGAAAGATGCGTGATTGGAAGGACCGAATGTAATTCGGGCCTGCGTGCCCAATTTGTGACCCTTTGAAAATAAAATTCGTTCGTTCACTGTTACTGCATTTATGTTATAAACATTCGTTCTGTGTTGTTTGTGTGTGAAATATGACAGATTTCAAACTGGAGCTACGAAATGTTTGTGTTTAATGCGATACTATCGGAAAGCGGTTTATCTTTCAGCGGAGAGATACCGATTCTCATTTAGGCAAAACCCAGTGCAAAGAAGTCGACTCACTCGACTTTATTACTTTAGCGTCTATTTTCATCTCTATCAGTACTGTTTAACACAGTCTTCACAGACACCACATCCTGTCATAGAACAATTCCACAGCTAGTATATTTTTGTTCCACATTTCAACACACTACTGCCCACAAGCCAAATCCTGCCTGGCCCCTGGACTACTGCAAACATCCAGACACAAGCTCTCCTCTACCACAATGGCTTTCATTACCGAGAAGAATCTATACAACACTCGGTTCCGCCTCGGCTAATGGTACAAATTATCAGCACTCGAAAACTCGTTAAGTGGGCTCCGGTGGAGACGGTCATCTACCGAGCTTTTGCCTTCTAGCGAGGGTCGGAAAATGACCAGTCAATCCGAGTTGATGACTGGCAGATGGTTTGTCTAAATAGGACGAGGGAATATAGAACTGCAATCAGTTGGAAGAGTGGCGAATGTGTGTATCTGTCTGTTTGTTAGTGTGGTTTTATGTCTGTCTGTTGAATTTCCTGCATGCTTTCAGAATGGCGTGCATATAAATAGGTGTGTATGTGTATCTATGTGTGCGCGTGTGTGTATGTATATGTCTGTCTGTCTGTTTGTCTACCTATATCCATCTATCTCACGGTCTGATTGTCTGTACAAACTGGATAGGTAGGTTGGTAGGTAGTTTGGTGGGCGGGTGAGTGGGTAGGTAGTTTGGTGGGCGGGTGAGTGGGTAGGTAGTTTGGTGGGCGGGTGGGTGGGTAGGTAGGTTGGTGGGCGGGTGGATGGGTGGGTAGGTAGGTTGGTGGGCGGGTGGGTGGGTAGGTAGGTTGTGGGCGGGTGCGTGGGTAGGTAGGTAGTAGGTCCGTACGTGCAAAACAGAAAGAGGGAGGAAGAAAGAGGGAGGAAGAGAGAGTAGCAGACAAAGAGATAGACAGACACACTGTGCGTTCATACGAAACACACACACACACACACACAGAGAAAGAGAGAGAGAGAGAGAGAGAGAGAGAAAGAGAGAGAGAGAGAGAGAGAGAGAGAGAGAGAGAGAGAGAGAGAGAGAGAGAGAGAGAGAGAGAGAGAGAGAGAGAGAGAGAGAGAGAGAGAGAGTCGGAGATAAATTGTGGAGATATAAACGAGGAGCTAAATTATTGAGAGACAAAAGAGAAGCTAAATTACTGAGAGCAAATAAGAAGCTTAATTATTGTGAGAGAAAAAGAAAAAGAAGCTAATGTATTGAGATACAAACAAGGAGCTACATTATTGAGAGGCAAAAAAAAGGAAGCTAAATTATCGAGAGAAAAAAAGGAAGCTAAATTATTGAGAGACAAAGAAGCGGCTAAATTACTGAGAGACAAATAAGGAGCTCAGTTGGGGAAAGACACTCAAGGAGCTAAATTATTTAGAGACAAAAATAAGCTGAATTATTGGAAGAGAAACAACGAGCTGTATTGGAGAGAGATAAAACAATTAGCTAAACTGGTGAGAGACGAGAAAAGGAGCTAAATTGGGGAGAGATAAACAATGAGCTAAATTATTTAGAGACAAACAATGGGCTAAATTGTGGATAGATAAATAAGGAGCTAAATTAGAGATAGATAAACACTGAGCTAAATTGTTTAGAGATAAGCAATGAGCTAATCTTGGGAAAGATAAACAATGAGCTACATTGGAGATAGATAAACAAGGAGCTACATTATTGAGAGGCAAAAAAGGAAGCTAAATTATCTAGAGACAAAAAGGAAGCTAAATTATTCAGAGACAAAGAAGCGGCTAAATTACTGAGAGACAAACACCGAGTTCCGTTGTGGAGAGACAATCAAGGAGCTAAATTATTGAGAGACAAAAAAAAAGAAGCTACCTTATTGAGAGACAAAATACAAAGCTAAATTATTTAGAGACAAAAAGAAGCTGAATTATTAGGAGAGAAACATCGAGGTGAATTAGGGAGAAATAAACAATTAGCTACATTGGGGAGAGATGAGAAAAGGAGCTAAATTGGGAAGAGATAAACAATGAGCTAAATTATTTAGAGACAAACAATGAGCTAAATTGTGGATAGATAAACAAGGAGCTAAATTAGAGATAGATAAGCACTGAGCTAAATTGTTGAGAGATAAACAATGAGCTAATCTGGGGAAAGATAAACAATGAGCTACAATGGTGAGAGATAAACAATGAGCTAAATTGAGCACAGATAAACAAGGAGCTAAATTGGTGAGAGATAAACTAAAAGCTAAATTGTGGAGAGATAAACAAGGAGCTATGTTGGAGATAAATAAACAATGAGTTAAATGGGTGAGAGATAAACAAGGTGCTAAATTTGGGATAGATAAACAAGGAGCTAACGTGGGGAGAGACAAACAAGGAGCTACATTGGTGACAGACAAAGTGCTAAATTGGGGAAAGACAAACAAGGAGCTAATGTGGGGAAAGACAGAAAAGGACATAAATCGGGGAGAGACTAACAAGGGGGTAAATTGGGGAAAGTCAAACAAGGAGCTACACTGGTGAGGGACAAACAAGGAGCTAATTCGGAGAGAGACAAACAAAGAGCAAAATTGGTGAGAGACAAACAATGAGCAAAAGTGGTGAGAGACAAACTAGGAGCTAAATTGGTTAGAGACAAAGAAGAAACTACGTTAGGGAGAGATAAACAAGGAGATAAATTAGGAAGACATAAATAAGGAAATAAATTGGAGAAAGATAAACAAGGAGCTAAATTGGGGAGAGACAAACAAGGAGCTAACTTTGGGAGAGACAAACAACGTGCTACGTTGGGGAGAGACAAACAATGAGCTAAATTGTGGATAGATAAACAAGGAGCTAAATTATTTAGAGACAAACAAGGAGCTAAATTGTGGATAGATAAACAAGGAGCTAAATTAGAAATAGATAAATACTGAACTAAATTGTTGAGAGTTTAAAAAATGAGCTAAACTGGGAAAAGATAAACAATGAGCTACATTGGTGAGAGATAAACATTGAGCTCAATTGGGGACAGATGAACAAGGAGTTAAACTGGTGAGAGATAACAAGGAGCTAAACTGGTGAGAGATAACAAGGAGCTATATTGGTGAGAGATAAAGAAGGAGCGATGTTGGGGATAGATAAACAATGAGCTAAATTGGGGATAGATAAACAAGGAGCTAACGTGGGGAGAGACAAACAAGGGGCTAATTTGGTAAGAGACAAAGAAGGGCCTAGATCGGGGAGAGGCAAACAAAGAGATAAATTGGGGAGAGTCAAACAAGGAGCTATGTTGGGGAGAGATCAACAAGGAGTACATCTGGGTAGAGATAAACAAGGATCTAAATTGGGGAGATATAAATAAGGAGATAAATTGGGGAGATATAAACAAGGAGATAAATTGGGGAGATAAAAACAAGGAGATAAATTGGGGAGAGACAAAAAAGGAGATAAATTATGGAGAGATAAACAAAGAGATAAATTGGGGAGAGATAAACAAGGAGATAAACTGGGGAGAGAAAAACACTGTGCTAAGTTTGGAAGAGATCAACAAGGAGATAAATTGGGGAGATATAAATAAGGAGATAAATTGGGGAGATATAAACAAGGAGATAAATTTGGGAGATATTACATGGAAATAAATTTTGGAGATATAAACAAGGAGATAAATTGGGTAGATATAAACAAGGAGATAAATTGGGGAGATAAAAACAAGGAGATAAATTGGGGAGAGACAAACAAGGAAATAAATTATGGAGAGAAAAACAAGGAGATAAATTGGGGAGAGATAAACAAGGAGATAAACTGGGGAGAGAAAAACAAGGTGCTAAGTTTGGAAGAGATCAACAAGGAGATAAATTGGGGAGAAATAAACAAGGAGATAAACTGGAGAGAGATAAACAAGGAGATAAATTGGGGAGAAATAAACAAGGAGATAAATTGGAGAGAGATAAACAAGGAGATAAATTGGGGAGAGACAATGAGATAAATTGGGGAGAGATAAGCAAGGAGATAAATTGGGGAGAGATAATCAAGGAGATAAATTGGGGAGAGATAATCAAGGAGATAAATTGGGGAGAGATAATCAAGGAGATAAATTGGGGGAAAATAAATAAGGAGATAAATTGGGGAGAGACAAACGAGGAGATAACTTGGGGAAAGATAAACAAGGAGATAACTTGGGGAGAGATAAACAAAGAGATACAATTGGGAGAGATAAACAAGGGGATAAATTTGGGAAGGATAAACAAGGAGATAAATTTGGGAGAGATAAACATAAGCTAAATTGGGGATAGATAAACAAGAACTATAATTTTGGGGGGATAAACAATGAGCTAACTTGGGGAGAGACAAACAAACAGACAAAGAGAAGGATTCGGGGAGACACACTCAGTTAGCAACACCCCCCCCCACCCCCTCCACACACACCACACACACACACACACACACACACACACACACACACAATCACACACTACCAAACACCAACCCACCTTCCGACGCCTCTCATCACTCGCGGTTATCTGTAATTCAAACGCACAAACTGACCCTAGCGTATCTCATAACACAATTACCTTCCACGTGCCCCCTCACAAAGCACAATGTGAACAAGATTAGCTGACCTACCGAAGCTGAAGCTGATTAATCCGACATTTGATTATAAGTCGGAAACGTGAGGTTTATAATCTACTGAAATCGTATCAACATAAACCACCGGGGTGGGGGGGGGGGGGGGGGGGTGTCAGTGCGGCATAAGGGATAGGAGAGCTCGCTCTTAAACATCCGGTGTGTTGTTGATGCCGAGGTAGAGGGTTCAACCCCTAAACGGGTCGATTGGACTAAAACCGTGACTTCTCGTCGTTGACTTGGGGACGTAAATTGCAAGTAACTCTGAAGTCGGAGTGGGTTCGCCTGAGATGGCGAGGGACACTGGTAATAGGGAAATCTAATCCACATGCAAATATCAATCCGGTGCACTAGTAAATGGACTACGCTTGAATTCAAAGCGAGCAAACAATAAAACAAAAACGGCAGTTGTAACATAACTATAGAACCTATAGAACATAACTATAGAACCTATAGAACATAACTATAGAACTATAGAACATACCTATAGAACATAACTATATAACCTATAGAACATAACTATAGAACCTATAGAACATAACTATAGAACCTATAGAACATAACTATAGAACCTATAAAACATAACTATAGAACATAACTATAGAACCTATAGAATCCATTGTTGCAAACAACATGAGAATGGAGGTGGGAGCAGTAGCAGAGGTGTTCCGTTAGTTAGAGACAACAGTAACACATATTGCATTCATTACGGACTCAAGGAGTTTGCTTAGTAAGGTGGAGAAAGGAATGTTTCGTGTGAAATGGCTCACCTCGCTTCGGAGGTCACAGATTGTGAGAATTGTATGGATTTTTTGCCCTGGTCATGCGGGACTGCAGGGGAATGAACAGGCTGATAGGCTACCTATGGACAAGGGAGAGGTGGTCCAGAGCCTGTGGGACCAGGTGGAGAAGGCGGGGGAACAGACTGAGAATCCGTATGTGGAAAGAATAATATTGGGGGATTATCGGCAGGGGTTCTGGGAGAATCTCAAAACCTGAAGGGAAGGCAATGTGGATTTTCAATCACTTAGCGGTGGGAACGATAAGTAGTTTGATTCATCGCTGGCTGTTGAACGAGAGGATGGAGCGTGGATGGGAATGTCCTGAGTGCAGTAATGTCGGTTCTTAGCTCAACTCAATTCAACATGCTTCTGCTTCGAGGGAGAGCCACGTGAAAGCCGCCAACAGACTGTGTCATCCAGCTACCCACCCATCCAACCAACCAAGTCTGCCTGTCACAGCTTCCTTAAACCCAGAGACCTCAATCTAATAAGAAAGGAGCAGCTCACCTCACCTCACCGAAACTAATTCAATCCAGATGAGACAACTGTAACAACCATTTTGCTTCTGCTTGGGTAAAAGATTGTAAACCGCCTGACAATTACGTCTGGGTGTCACTTTGCATTTCAAATGATTTATTTTTACATTTAAGGAATGATTTAATTGTTCCATTCTCTAGGATACTGACTCTCTTGTATTGATATTCAAGTCGCATGAGACCTGAAAAGGTCTTGCATTTGTCGACGTGATATTGCTGTAGAGACATTTCTCTTTACCCAGCCAGCAGTACTTTCTGAAGGAGGGTTGTGTTGCAGACCTGTCTTTACCCTCTCCAAATGAGGAATCTAACCATTGTGTGTAGAGTTCTCCTTACGCTCTCCAAACGAGGAATCTAACCATTGTGTCCAGAGATCTTTTTTACACTCTCCAAACGAAGAATCTAATGATTATATTGCAGACCAGCATATGCCAGTGTTATGCATATAGAAAGACATGATAGCCAGTTTAACATTACCGTGGTAGATAATTGAAATTACTGTGAGAGTATGTCTATATTTCAACTTGAAGGATTTATCTCCTTGTCTAAATATTTCGTACGTTGGGCAGTCTTGGAGTATGTGATCTGCTCTCTGCGTCGCCAACCCACATGTGCACATGGCTGATTTGCCAATCTTGAATTTTGTATGCATGTGAATGCGTAATCTATTGTTTCTTGTTCTGAGGCGCGGAATAATGATTTGTTCTGGTCTGTCCATAAGATGGGCAGGCGTTGGTTGCTTTCAGGCGGATTTGATCATTCTTTTATTTTGGTTTTATATAATGGGTACATCAGGTTATTCATCTATCGCTCCTTCTTTAGCTAATCGATCAGCTCTCTCACTTCCGGGTGCTCTACAGACTCACTGGTCCACACAAATATCTGGTTGGCACCATATAACTACACACCTCAATACGTGTTAAAGAACCCTTCACTTTTTTTTACTTTTAGTTATTAAAGTTGTAAATGGCAAATAACTGGATTTGACGAGACTCTAACAACAACAACTGCAGCAATAACAGCCACAACAATTACTACAGCAACACCAACACTACAACAGCAGCAATAAATACAGTAGTAGTAACAAGAACAGCAATTACTACTACCGCTGCTGCTGGCTGCTGCTGCTGCTGCTGCTGCTGCTGCTGCTACTGCTGCTACTACTACTACTACTACTACTACAATTACAAGAACAATAACATCAGCGGCATCATCAACAACACCACCACCAACAGCTGCGACCATTACTACAATAACCACAATCTCAACTACAACCACAAAAACAACAACCATAAAACAACAACAACAACAACAACAACATATCTACCAATTACCTATCACACCGAATCATTCCGACTCTAATAACCAACTTCCGATACCACCATCACAAAATCACAGTTATTCCCCTTACACTATTCTAACCGTTATTATTTCCCCACCACAGTCAACCTATCCCACTTGGCAAATTTCTCTAAAAATACATTTTCCCATTATAATTTCACCCTAACGGGCGAAAGAGACATAACACCCGGTCCGAGAAATGTATCACGTGATTATGCAGTTCTGACTTCCCAGGCAATTACCCATGATCTTGTAGATCTTGCCTACCCCTGAATAAAGACCAGAAACGCTACAATAAAACACAGATACCCTGGACGCAAAGTTGGGTCGGCAATTGTAGTATTCTATATCACAAAATTACCGCTAACCTGAATGCAACCGGACAGGAACGTCCATTGCGAAACCGTGTAATTATTTTGAGCGAGTTTAGTCAAATACGTTCAGTCCATACTCACAGCTATGAGAGAAGTCAGTTTTCGCTGACGGAATATCTTTCAGTAGGTTTTGTAAAGTATACACAGGCGTGTGGCATTCTCAACACGAAATGTCAGTGTCCTTTGACAGAGAGCGTATAGACGCGACATTTCCGTGGAAGATCTGAAATGTGAGAAAGAAACACGGGGTTCTTGCTTGACATTAAGGGAGATAACAACTTGTTTCTAATTGACATTAAGGGGAATAACTTACATTATTCTTACCGAGAATAAATATAAATGAATCTCAGCTTTGTGTACTTCCTCCTCACGCATTCTGTATCAAAACAAAATAACGACATCAATATTTTAGCACCTCTTACAGTTTTAACAGATTTTGTTTACATTTATCTTATTTTTCTTAGGCATTTTCTTTCCTATATATGTTACTATTTTTTTTTAAATTTATTTTTATATGCATGATTATTTTATATGCTTGAGATAGCCTGGACAATTACTAAACAAGCTGAATAACGCATAAATGCCTTTGAATATAAATTTTATAGACGGGTTCTAAGAATATCTTGGGTAAAGAAAAGAACAAATGCATCCATACTTCAAGAGCTGAATATCGAAGAGGGTTGGCTATTAAAGACGATAAAACAAAGAAAATTGATATATTTTTGTCACTTGAAACGTAATGAAAGTTTGGAGAGAACAATAATGGAGGAGTATATGCCTGGGAAGAGAGGAAGAGGAAGGCCAAAGAGAAAATGGGTGCAGGATGTTTGCGGATGCTCTCCAGTAGGGTGTATCGGATGCGGGACATCTTGCTTGTGATCGAGAGGTTTTCCGGAAGGTTGTTATGGAAGCGAAGTTCTGCAAAGGACATACTACTGAATGAATGAATGAATGAATGAATGAATGAACGAACGAACGAACGAACGAACGAACGAACGAACGAACGAACGAACGAACGAATGAATGAATGAATGAGATAGCAACAAGTCAGAAGGAACTACTGGAAATGATAGATACAGTGGTTGAAGAAAGTGAAAAAATAGGCGTTAATTTAAATAATAGAAAGATTGGGTCATTGATTACTAACAATGGTGACACAATGAAAGAAATTAAAAGACGAATATTTATTGCTCTTCAAAGACTAGAACAACTGAATAAATTGTGGAGTTGGACAGATAGAACTACGTACATTAGATTTTTAAGAGCATGCATCTTTCCCATTGTAACATACCACTGTGAGACCTGGACACTTACTAAACAAGCTGAACAGCGCATACATGCCTTTGAATATAAATTTTATAGACGAGTTGCAAGAAAATCTTGGATAAAGAACAGGGGAAAATGCATCCATACTTCAACTGCTGAATATTGAAGAAAGTTGGCTATTAAAGACGATAAAACAAAGAAAATTGAAATATTTTAGTCGCTGGAAAAGTGATGAAAGTTTGGAGAGAACAATAATGGAAGGGTATATGCCTGGTAAGAGAGGAAGAGGAAGGCCAAAGAGAAGATGAGTGCAGGATGTGGCTGATGATGTTTCGGACGCGGAAACATCTTGCTTCTGATCGACAGTTTTCCGGAAGGTTGTTATGGGAACGAGGTTGTACAAAGGACGTGCTATTTAATGAATGAATGGATGATTGACTGAATGGATGATTGACTAAATGAATGAATGAATGAATGAATGAATGAATGAATGAACGAACGAACGAACGAATGAACGAACGAACGAAAGAACGAACGAACGAACAAACGAACGAACGAACAAACGAACGAACGAACGAACGAACGAACGAACGAATGAATGAATGAATGAATGAATAGAAAGATAGAAGTCACGGTGATATCAAAGAAACAGATTGTGCCTAAATGTGTTATTTAAGTAAACTACGTTATTTTGGGGCAAGTGTAGAAATTCAGATATCTAGGCATATTGAAAACATCAGATGGAAGATGCATCACTGAGATAAAGAACAGATTAGGACAGGCAAAAACTGCATTCTATCAAAGGAAGAACGTTTAAGTCATTGTCCTTGAAAGTTAGAAAGAGAGTTCTTGCATGTTACACAGAACTAACTTTAACAGACGGCTGTGAATCATGAACAATTATTAAACAAGTGAACAAATTACTGGAAGCCTTGGAGATGTGGTTTTATAGAAGAATGCTGAAAATCAACTGGACGGCCAAAATGACCATTATGGATATTTTGAGGGAAGCTTAGTCGCAAAGACAACTTATCACAACATCAAAAGAGGCAGTCATCGTTTTTGTTTTGTTTTTTAGGCCATGTTATGAGAAGACAAAAACTGGAACATGTCGTGACAACCAGAAAAATTTGCAAAAAGATAGGAAGACATCGGGAGAAGATTCTTGACAGTCTTGTGTGATGGCACGGAAGGGAGTCAACACACGAATTGATCCATGGCGTTGGAGATCGCAATTTATGGAGTGGTATAATCGCCCACGCCAGCCGGCAAGGCGCTGGGTGATAATGGTAAAACATGATTATGAGTTGCATCAGTCACTCTTCCTTCATTATTTACCATACTTTCATAATTCGGCGCTATTCGCCCGTTGTTGGTGACCATGGGGAAACAGTTCCACACATTTTGCAAGAACAAAACGAGCGTAAAGAACACCGTCCACAAGGTAACCCAGTACAAATCATAAAAAGCGTCAATCTATGCATAGATTAAGCGGCTTTACAACCGGAATAAGTGTATTTATGATGCTCAATCTAAGCTTATTCTTAGAAAGAAGGCTAAGATTACCATAAAGATTGAGTGAATGCACACAATTCGAATACAAAAAACATATCCACATCAAGCGAGGCAAACACTTCGAGTTGGGAGGTAGTCAGACGAGAAAGGAGAAGATGATCTTTTTCGGGGTGCATAAAACCCACTGCCATCACAAAACATAACACGAATTTCAGCCCCAATAGAAAAAATAAAAAGAAAACAAGATTTGACACCACAACTAACCAACAAACGTATATCATTAGATAAGAGAAATAGCGGCCGCAGCAGAATATAACAATAGGAAATACAAAACAGTTAAGTATGTACAACTCCTGCCAGAAGGTGAGAGATAATTAACACAGACACAATGTACATACCGTACAAGGAACTACACTACACAAACGTAAATCATATAGAGGAAAATCAATGATGACATCCCAAAACAATAATAAAATAAACCTAAGTTATACTACGACACAATGATTCGACGTTTCGATTATAATAATCTTCCTCGGGAACATAAAAAGATCTAAAGACAAATATGAAATGAGAAAATTTAATGACATTATAACATTAGATTACCAGCAAAACCGGAGGGGGGAGGGGTGAGAGTGTGTGTGTGTGTGTGCGTGTGCGTGTGGGTGGTGGGGGGGGGGGGTAAATGCGGCATAAAGATCATATAGACAGGTAGCAGCAGACGAAGTAGCAGCTGAAGAAGACAAAGTAGAAGAAGAATAAGAAACAGTAGCAGCAGATGAAAAAGCAGTAGCAGAAACAGTAGCAGCAGAAGATCAAACAGTAGCAGTAACAGAAACAATAGCAGTAACAGAAACCGTAGCAGTAGAAGATCAAACAGTAGCAAAAACAAAAACAGTAGCAGTAACAGAAAGAGTAGCAGTAACAGAAACTGTAGCAGGAGAAGATGAAACAGTAGCAGCAACAGAAATAGTAGCAGTAACAGAAACAATAGCAGTAACAGAAACCGTAGCAGTAGAAGATCAAACAGTAGCAAAAACAAAAACAGTAGCAGTAACAGAAACCGTAGCAGTAACAGAAACTGTAGCAGGAGAAGATGAAACAGTAGCAGCAACAGAAATAGTAGCAGCAACAGACACAGTAGCAGCAGAGAATGAAACAGTAGCAGAAGCATATATAGTCGCAGAAAAAGATGAAACATTAGTAGAAAAAGATGAAACAGTAGTAGAAGAACATGAAGCAATAATCGCAGCAGAAACAGTAGCAGCAGAACAAACAGTAGCAGCAGAACAAACAGTAGCAGCAGAACAAACAGTAGCAGCAGAACAAACAGTAGCAGCAGAACAAACAGTAGCAGCAGAAGTTGAAGTAGTACCAGCAGAAAAAAAGCAGCAGAAGTTGAAGTAGTACCAGCAGAAAATAAGCAGAATAAGTAGAGCTATTGCAGAGAAGAAACAGTAGCAACAGAAGAAAGTGTAGCAGCAGAACAAACAGTAGCAACAGAAGAAACAGTAGCAGCAGTAGTTGAAGCTATTGCAACAGATGAAACAGTAGCAGCAGAAGTTGAAGCTATTGCAACAGATGAAACAGTAGCAGCAGAAGTTGAAGCTAATGCAACAGAAGAAACAGTAGCAGCAGAAGTTGAAGCTATTGTAACAGAAGAAACAGTAGCAGCAGAAGTTGCAGATACTGCAACAGAAGAAACAGTAGCAGTAGAAGTTGAAGCTATTGCAACAGAAGAAACAGTAGCAGTAGAAGTTGAAGCTATTGCAACAGAAGAAACAGTAGCAGCAGAAGTTGAAGCTATTGCAACAGAAGAAACAGTAGCAGCTTAAGTAGAAGCTATTGCAACAGAAGAAACAGTAGCAGCTTAAGTAGAAGCTATTGCAACAGAAGAAACAGTAGCAGCAGAAGTTGAAGCTATTGCAACAGAAGAAACAGTAGCAGCAGAAGTTGAAGCTATTGCAACAGAAGAAACAGTAGCAGTAGAAGTTGAAGCTATTGCAACAGAAGAAACAGTAGCAGCAGAAGTTGAAGCTATTGCAACAGAAGAAACAGTAGCAGCAGAAGTTGAAGCTATTGCAACAGAAGAAACAGTAGCAGCAGAAGTTGAAGCTATTGCAGTTAGAAGAAACAGTAGCAGCAGACGTTGAAGCTATTGCAACAGATGAAACAGTAGCAGCAGAAGTTGAAGCTATTGCAACAGAAGAAACAGTTGCAGCAGAAGTTGAAGTATTACCAGCAGAAAAAAAGCAGCAGAAGTTGAAGCTATTGCAACAGAAGAAACAGTAGCAGCAGAAGTTGAAGCTATTGCAACAGAAGAAACAGTAGCAGCTTAAGTAGAAGCTATTGCAACAGAAGAAACAGTTGCAGCAGAAGTTGAAGCTATTGCAACAGAAGAAACAGTAGCAGCAGAAGTTGAAGCTATTGCAACAGAAGAAACAATAGCAGCAAAAGAAACAGTAGCAGCAGATGTTGAAGCTATTGCAACAGAAGAAACAGTAGCAGCACAAGTTGAAGCTATTGCAACAGAAGAAACAGTAGCAGCAGAAGTTGAAGCTATTGCAACAGAAGAAACAGTAGCAGCACAAGTTGAAGCTATTGCAACAGATGAAACAGTAGCAGCACAAGTTGAAGCTATTGCAACAGAAGAAACAGTAGCAGCAGAAGTTGCAGATACTGCAACAGAAGAAACAGTAGCAGTAGAAGTTGAAGCCTATTGCAACAGAAGAAACAGTAGCAGCAGAAGTTGAAGCTATTGCAACAGAAGAAACAGTAGCAGCAGAAGTTGAAGCTATTGCAACAGAAGAAACAGTAGCAGCAGAAGTTGAAGCTATTGCAACAGAAGAAACAGTAGCAGCAGAAGTTGAAGCTATTGCAACAGAAGAAACAGTAGCAGCAGAAGTTGAAGCTATTGCAACAGAAGAAACAGTAGCAGCAGAAGTTGAAGCTATTGCAACAGAAGAAACAGTAGCAGCAGAAGTTGAAGCTATTGCAACAGAAGAAACAGTAGCAGCAGAAGTTGAAGCTATTGCAACAGAAGAAACAGTAGCAGCAGAAGATGAAGCTATTGCAACAGAAGAAACAGTAGCAGCAGAAGTTGAAGCTATTGCAACAGAAGAAACAGTAGCAGCAGAAGTTGAAGCTATTGCAACAGAAGAAACAGTAGCAGCAGAAGTTGAAGCTATTGCAACAGAAGAAACAGTAGCAGCAGAAGTGAAGCTATTGCAACAGAAGAAACAGTAGCAGCAGAAGTTGAAGCTATTGCAACAGAAGAAACAGTAGCAGCAGAAGTTGAAGCTATTGCAACAGAAGAAACAGTAGCAGCAGAAGTTGAAGGTGTTCTAACAGAAGAAACAGTAGCAGCAGAAGTTGAAGCTATTGCAACAGAAGAAACAGTAGCAGCAGAAGTTGAAGCTATTGCAACAGAAGAAACAGTAGCAGCAGAAGTTGAAGCTATTGCAGCAGAAGAAACAGTAGCAGTAGAAGTTGAAGCTATTGCAACAGAAGAAACAGTAGCAGCAGAAGTTGAAGCTATTGCAACAGAAGAAACAGTAGCAGCAGAAGTTGAAGCTATTGCAGTTAGAAGAAACAGTAGCAGCAGAAGTTGAAGCTATTGCAACAGAAGAAACAGTAGCAGCAGAAGATGAAGCTATTGCAGTTAGAAGAAACAGTAGCAGCAGAAGTTGAAGCTATTGCAACAGAAGAAACAGTAGCAGCAGAAGTTGAAGCTATTGCAACAGAAGAAACAGTAGCAGCAGAAGTTGAAGCTATTGCAACAGAAGAAACAGTAGCAGCAGAAGTTGAAGCTATTGCAACAGAAGAAACAGTAGCAGCAGAAGTTGAAGCTATTGCAACAGAAGAAACAGTAGCAGCAGAAGTTGAAGCTATTGCAACAGAAGAAACAGTAGCAGCAGAAGTTGAAGCTATTGCAACAGAAGAAACAGTAGCAGCAGAAGTTGAAGCTATTGCAACAGAAGAAACAGTAGCAGCAGAAGTTGAAGCTATTGCAACAGAAGAAACAGTAGCAGCAGAAGTTGAAGCTATTGCAACAGAAGAAACAGTAGCAGCAGAAGTTGAAGCTATTGCAACAGAAGAAACAGTAGCAGCAGAAGTTGAAGCTATTGCAACAGAAGAAACAGTAGCAGCAGAAGTTGAAGCTATTGCAACAGAAGAAACAGTAGCAGCAGAAGTTGAAGCTATTGCAACAGAAGAAACAGTAGCAGCAGAAGTTGAAGCTATTGCAACAGAAGAAACAGTAGCAGCAGAAGTTGAAGCTATTGCAACAGAAGAAACAGTAGCAGCAGAAGTTGAAGCTATTGCAACAGAAGAAACAGTAGCAGCAGAAGTTGAAGCTATTGCAACAGAAGAAACAGTAGCAGCAGAAGTTGAAGCTATTGCAACAGAAGAAACAGTAGCAGCAGAAGTTGAAGCTATTGCAACAGAAGAAACAGTAGCAGCAGAAGTTGAAGCTATTGCAACAGAAGAAACAGTAGCAGCAGAAGTTGAAGCTATTGCAACAGAAGAAACAGTAGCAGCAGAAGTTGAAGCTATTGCAACAGAAGAAACAGTAGCAGCAGAAGTTGAAGCTATTGCAACAGAAGAAACAGTAGCAGCAGAAGTTGAAGCTATTGCAACAGAAGAAACAGTAGCAGCAGAAGTTGAAGCTATTGCAACAGAAGAAACAGTAGCAGCAGAAGTTGAAGCTATTGCAACAGAAGAAACAGTAGCAGCAGAAGTTGAAGCTATTGCAACAGAAGAAACAGTAGCAGCAGAAGTTGAAGCTATTGCAACAGAAGAAACAGTAGCAGCAGAAGTTGAAGCTATTGCAACAGAAGAAACAGTAGCAGCAGAAGTTGAAGCTATTGCAACAGAAGAAACAGTAGCAGCAGAAGTTGAAGCTATTGCAACAGAAGAAACAGTAGCAGCAGAAGTTGAAGCTATTGCAACAGAAGAAACAGTAGCAGCAGAAGTTGAAGCTATTGCAACAGAAGAAACAGTAGCAGCAGAAGTTGAAGCTATTGCAACAGAAGAAACAGTAGCAGCAGAAGTTGAAGCTATTGCAACAGAAGAAACAGTAGCAGCAGAAGTTGAAGCTATTGCAACAGAAGAAACAGTAGCAGCAGAAGTTGAAGCTATTGCAACAGAAGAAACAGTAGCAGCAGAAGTATGAAGCTATTGCAACAGAAGAAACAGTAGCAGCAGAAGTTGAAGCTATTGCAACAGAAGAAACAGTAGCAGCAGAAGTTGAAGCTATTGCAACAGAAGAAACAGTAGCAGCAGAAGTTGAAGCTATTGCAACAGAAGAAACAGTAGCAGCAGAAGTTGAAGCTATTGCAACAGAAGAAACAGTAGCAGCAGAAGTTGAAGCTATTGCAACAGAAGAAACAGTAGCAGCAGAAGTTGAAGCTATTGCAACAGAAGAAACAGTAGCAGCAGAAGTTGAAGCTATTGCAACAGAAGAAACAGTAGCAGCAGAAGTTGAAGCTATTGCAACAGAAGAAACAGTAGCAGCAGAAGTTGAAGCTATTGCAACAGAAGAAACAGTAGCAGCAGAAGTTGAAGCTATTGCAACAGAAGAAACAGTAGCAGCAGAAGTTGAAGCTATTGCAACAGAAGAAACAGTAGCAGCAGAAGTTGAAGCTATTGCAACAGAAGAAACAGTAGCAGCAGAAGTTGAAGCTATTGCAACAGAAGAAACAGTAGCAGCAGCAGAGTTGAAGCTATTGCAACAGAAGAAAACAGTAGCAGCAGAAGTTGAAGCTATTGCAACAGAAGAAACAGTAGCAGCAGAAGTTGAAGCTATTGCAACAGAAGAACAGTATCAGCGAAGTTGAGGTATTGCAACAGAAGAACAGTAGCAGAATAAGTTGAAGCTATTGCAACAGAAGAAACAGTAGCAGCAGAAGTTGAAGCTATTGCAACAGAAGAAACAGTAAGCAGCAGAAGTTGAAGCTATTGCAACAGAAGAAACAGTAGCGCAGAAGTGAAAGCTAAGTGCAACAGAAGAAACAGTTGCAGAAGAGTGAAGCTATTGCACAGAAGAAACAGTAGCAGCAGAAGTGAAGCTATTGCAACAGAAGAAACAGTAGCAGCAGAAGTTGAAGCCTATTGCAACAGAAGAAACAGGTAGCAGAAGAAGTTGAAGCTATTGCAACAGAAGAAACAGTAGCAGCAGAAGTTGAAGCTATTGCAACAGAAGAACACAGTAGAGCAGAGTAGAAGTGAAGCTATTGCAACAGAAGAAACAGTAGCAGCAGAAGTTGAAGCTATTGCAACAGAAGAAAACAGTAGCAGCAGAAAGTTGAAGCTATTGCATACAGAAGAAACAGTAGCAGCAGAAGTTGAAGCTATTGCTAACAGAAGAAACAGTAGCAGCAGAAGTTGAAGCCTATGCAACTAGAAGAAACAGTAGCAGCAGAAGTTGAAGCTATTGCAAACAGAAGAAACAGTAGCAGCAGAAGTTGAAGCTATTGCAACAGAAGAAACAGTAGCAGCAGAAGTTGAAGCTATTGCAACAGAAGAAACAGTAGCAACAGAAGAAACATTAGCAGCAGAAGTTGAAGCTAGTGCCACAGAAGAAGAGTAGCAGCAGAAGTTGAAGCTATTGCAACAGAAGAAACGTAGCAGCAGAAGTTGAAGCTATTGCAAACAGAAGAAACAGTGACAACAGAAGAAACAGTAGCAGCAGAAGTTGAAGCTATTGCAACAGAAGAAACAGTAGCAGCAGAAGTTGAAGCTATTGCAACAGAAGAAACAGTAGCAGCAGAAGTTGAAGCTATTGCAACAGAAGAAACAGTAGCAGCAGAAGTTGAAGCTATTGCAACAGAAGAAACAGTAGCAGCAGAAGTTGAAGCTATTGCAACAGAAGAAACAGTAGCAGCAGAAGTTGAAGCTATTGCAACAGAAGAAACAGTAGCAGCAGAAGTTGAAAGTATTGCAACAGAAGAAACAGTAGCAGCAGAAGTTGAAGCTATTGCAACAGAAGAAACAGTAGCAGCAGAAGTTGAAGCTATTGCAACAGAAGAAACAGTAGCAGCAGAAGTTGAAGCTATTGCAACAGAAGAAACAGTAGCAGCAGAAGTTGAAGTATTACCAGCAGAAAAAAAGCAGCAGAAGTTGAAGCTATTGCAGCAGAAGAAGAACAGACAGTTGCAGGAGGAGAACCAGAAGTAGCAGCTGCAGCAGAATCTGAACAAGAAGAGTTTTTTTGTTTAAACAATACAATGATAAACATAATACAAACAAAATATAACAATATCAACATTGTCATAATTTTAATTGAACTCACTATGCTGATGGTGATGATGGGTGCTGGTTCAAATCCCCTGTACTCTCGACCCAGATTAGCAAAGGACATGTAACAGTTAAGATTGCCATTGCTTTTTTGTTTTTTAGCCGACGCTCATCCCCGTTTTAAAATATCAACGCAAGACGGTCTACTTCTTAATGTAAGGATAGTGAATCTACCATCACGACCGAAGGCCCACAAACGCCGACAAACACAAATAACTTACCTGATACATTGATCAGAATGGACGGTCCCAGGCGATGCGGGTAACTCTCATCTTTATCTTGATTTCGTTCTATTGTGTGTCCACTTTTGTCACAACTTAAACGAAAAGGCCAAAGGGTCGACTTTACTGCACGAAGTTTTATCTCACACGGCCCGGTCTCTTACCGTAGATCGACCTGCCAAAATCGTCGCACAAAGGACGAATTCTGCAAGCTCCAGCGATGATCCCCAGAGAAGCCTCCGAGAAAACAGTACTCATGAACAGAGAAGATCTCCACTCCATAACTTATATGAGACACAATCTAAATATCAATTCGAACAAAACTTAAACTATCTTAAGGTGTTCTTTATGTATATATTTCTCGTTCTTCACAGGACAAGTGCGCAGACAAACAATATTCACTAACAATAACCAAATGTTGTCCTTGTTCACACAATGTAAACACAAGCAGGTATAAAGATAGAATCGGAAATTTATTCCGGAATGTATATAAAATTTGAAATGGGTTTATTATGAAACAAAGTTGTTCAATTTTGGAGCAAATTCGTGTGTGGATAAAGTTATAATTAAACTAATTGATTGATTGATTGATTGATTGATTGATTTAGGAATCGACATCACAGCATTTGGGGCATTCCCATAAATGCTAATTAAACTAATTGTGTATTGTTAAGTCAAGAACCAACATCACAGCACTCAAGACATTCGTATACAAGATCAGTCCCCATCTTCAACAACCAGCGAAGAGTCCCGATACTAATGATACTAGTTGCAGTATGATTATGTGTCGTCTGGCCTTTCTTTGGAGTTAAAAATTAAATTGCATGTTCTTTACAGAACTCTTAATCAACCCCAGCATATTTTGGCTTTTTGTGATTTACTAGATAAATTTACTTTCAGTAGTTTGCCATTGCTTTCTGAACGATCGGCGCTCACATTATTGTTAAAAATCAACACTAAGCCCTCTGCTTCCAAATCTCCTGCAGGCGATTTTGAGCGCGTTATGCAGGACTGCTAATCGCGTCCGCCACACCGTCGCCATAGACACCTATCCCCTCGAGGTACAGGGTACTAATTATGAGTTTCTGTGAAACCAGTCGGTGAATAGGGCACTCGCAGATGGGATAAAGGTTCAGTTACGGACGTCAGTGTGGCCGAATTGATATTTTTTATTTTAACTCTCGCTCTCATTGAACTCAAGCGTAGTCCATACACACTACTTCCAGCACTGGACTCAATGTTGTGTGTGGATTCGCTTTCCCTATTATCAGTGTCCTTCACCATCAGGCGAACCCACTCCGACTTCTGACGTGCAGAATGAATAAGAGCGCTCGTTCTTAAATATCCTGTGTGCTGATACCAAAGTAGCGGGTTCAACCCCTATAAGTCAGTTGAACTAATATGTTGACTTCTCATCCTTGACTTGGGGACGTAAATTACAAGTACCTCGGAAGACGGAGTGGGTTTGCCTGAAGCGAGAGACACTGGTAATAGGGAAAACTAATCCACACGCAAAAATCAGTCCAGTCATTAGAAATAATAGCATATGTATGCGAGAGAACGCAATAACAACAAAATCGCTCATTGTCCAGCATTGGCATAGCTAGAAAACATCATGGCACACACAACCCGTTTCGGTAAATAGGTTATTATATTTGTTATATTTCCGTTTTTCATGATGCTGCTCATTCTTGTAAAATAATCTTGTGGATATGATGTTTCTACTCTGTATCTCTGTGTATGTTCAGATTGTACAGTTGAGTTGAGCTAAGAAACGACATCACTGTGCTCAGGATATTCCCACATGCGCTCGCTCTCTCGTTCAACAGCTAGCGAAGAGTCATGCTGCTAATCATTCCAACTGCTATCTGATTGAAAGGTCTCCTAGTGTTTCCTCTAGTGGTTTCCCTAGTGGGTGTAGGTTGGCTGATGTGTGTGTCGGTGGGTGGGGAAAATTGTGAGTGTGCAGGATGTATGTATGGATAGGTGCGGGATGTGTGGGTTGACGGGGGTTTGTATGTGTGTGGTTTTGTAATGTGTGTTTTGCTGGGTGGTTGCGGGTGTGTGGGTCGGTGGTGGAGAATATGTGGGTGGGTGTGTGTGTGTCGGTTATGGGATGGGTGGGGGATGTATGTGTGGGTGGGGAAATGTGTGTGGGTGGGGGATCGGTGATTGGGTGGTGGCATGTATGTTTGCCTGAGTCTGTGTGAGTGCGTGGAGGTATGTTTGGGTGGGTGGGGGTGGGTGGGTAGGGGGATGTGTGGGTGGCTGAGGGATGTGTGGGTGGCTGCGGGTGTGAGGGTGGATGGGGGATGTGTCTCACGACATTGCAATATGCACTGTTTATGTTTACAACTTTCATTTGACAATGTTTGTTTTTTTTCCCATGTGAATGTACCATGCGTAATATGCATTGTTTATGCTTACAAAATCAATTTGACTCTGTTTTTTTTTCTCCTATGTAAATGTAACATACACATTTGATGAATGAAAGATGAGTGATCGAAAGGGCCGAATGTAAGTCTGGCCTGCGTGCCCAATTTGCTACCCTTTTCAAATAAAGTTCGTTCGTTCGTTCCTCTCCCTTTTTTTACATTTGCCCAGAACACCTGCCGATCTCCCGTCACATCATTCTCTCTACATACGGGTTCTCAATCTGTGCCCCAACATCTCCACCTGGTCCCACAGACGCCCGAACACCTCTCCCTTGTCCATTGGTAATCTACCACAGAGAGGTTGTTCAGTCTGAACAGCGAAATAATGATGAGGCCCTTACAAGACACGCCAGGAATGTCGGTTAGTGGGCATACAGTAAACAACCAGCGTTGTGCTAATGACGTAGTTTTGGTGGCTGAGAATGAAACACAGTTACAAGAAATGGTGGATATAATTGCAACAGAAAGTCAAAACAAAGGACTTAGTCTGAATAACAGGAAAAATAATAATTAATGTTTACTACAATTAAAAATGGTATACTCAAATGCAACATCACAATGAATGGACCTAATCTGACACAAGTCAACATATTAAAGTAGCTGGGTAGTTTATATCGGCAGATGGAAGATTTATTAAAAGATCGAGTGCCAAACAAAAGGTAGGTTTCGACCAAACAAAAATGAATGGCCAAAAATAGGAAGTAGGGGTGTGTCACAGTTATGACTTAAAAGTTGTTAATATGGATGCAAGCATGTTGTATTATATAAATTAAAGTGGGATGCATAGGGGAACTATTGTATTGATATTTTAACTGTAGCTTGATTTATAAGCCTATGGCAGTTACAAGAAGTTTGAATTAGACGATGTATCATTCTATGGCAATTAATCAATTACTGAAGTTAAATATAGAATAGCCCAGGTAAATGCAGCATTTCACAAGGTGGAATATTCTCTACACTTCATCTGTGTCAGTCAATGTTAGGAATAGAGTTTTAGTTGATTCAGCGACAAACCAAAATGCAGGTTTGTACCAAACACGGTGCACAATGAAAAAGTATTATAATGTAATGTCTATTCATTGGGCATTAAAATTGCGGAAGATACCGCGAAATAAAACAAAAATAATAATGACGCAATCCAATTTGGCGATATTTTCTCCTTCCACAATCAATCAGATATTAGCAGCAAAGTTCCCTATCAACTTCGCTAGCGATTAGCCAGCAAGTGTGTCCTAGCTGCAGAGATGTGGTTCTACAGAACAATGGTAAGAACGCCAAGGGAGGATAAAATGCGTCATCAAGTATTCTGGAAAGAAATTAAATCACAAATAGAACTGGTCACTCAACGTAATCCACCGTCTTTAGGCAGATTCTGAGTTTAGTCAAGAACCGAATCACATTACTCGGGACATACCTATACATGCTCAGCAATCATCTTCAACAGCCAGCGAAAAGACCCAATTCTAATGGTACCAATAGCAGTCTGATTATGTGTCCGTCTGTCATTTCCTATGCGTCGGCCAGACCCTCTGGTCACTGCCCGCAGCACCATTCTGTCCATGCCGTGATGATCTGCCTGTTCTTCTACACGATTCACACGACCCCAAAGGGCCTCGGCGACGACTGCCTTATCATGCACCAATACCAGCTGTAGAAAGGGGAAGCAGGAGCACGCCCAGAAAATGGCAAAGATGGAGGGGATAAGAGACTAGGGGAGACCATGACGGACGATACTGGATAGTTTGGCATTATGGCATGGAGGAACATCGGTATTAGTGATGACTGGCAGTACACGAGACGGAAAGCTGTGGGCAGACATCATGACACCATCATAACGTATGAACTATAAGAAGAAATAATAACATTGTATGCTAGCTACTGAGTCTGTGCTATCTGTGTGTTTCTGTTTTTCTTCTATGGCAGTGAATCAATACACATGTACGTAATATTTCACTCTTACTGGCCTTAAGGATTCAGCCATTTGTATAATATTCTCTGTAATTTGTTATTTCCGGCTCAGTGATGAAGGGGTTAAGAACGCGGTTCTAAACACAGCTGCGCGTGATTTGACAGCTGACAGCGTTGCGTTGGTTTTTTATGAATGGTATGGGTGTCAGTCGTTCAGAAAACAATGGCAAACTACTGAACGTAAACTTGTCAAGAGATCACAACAGCAAACAATATTGGTGTTGACTGCAACGTCCTGTAAAGGATATGCAACTAACTTTTAATTTGTTATTGGTGATGTTGTGAATTATACAAGGGACATAACTATCAACATTACTACTTAATTTACATGCGAGTTTATATTTTGCATTATTTCCCCTGCATTGAACAAATCAGAAACAGAAGTAGTAAATACTACTGGTAGTAGTAGTAGTAGTAGTAGTAGTAGTAGTAGTAGTAGTAGTAGTAGTAGTAGTAGTAGTAGTAGTAGTAGTGTGCTTGTAGTAGTAGTAGTAGTAGTAGTAGTAGTAGTAGTAGTAGTAGTAGTAGTAGTAGTAGTAGTAGTAGTGGAGGTGGTGGTGGTTGTGGTGGTAGTAGTAGTAGTAGTAGTAGTAGTAGTAGTAGTAGTAGTAGTAGTAGTAGTAGTAGTAGTAGTAGTAGTAGTAGTAGTAGTAGTAGTAGTACAACAAAAAGCAACAAGGAACAACAGCCCGCCTATATTAACAAGCCGCTGTCATTCCTCTTGACGCCCTTCTGCCCGCCCGACCTGGGTCACGTCTGAACATTTTGGCGGGCTTGTCGAGGCGGCAACATGGCAGCTGAAGCAGCAAGCAACAGACCAGCACCATGCAGCCGAGGAAACAGAAGCCCAGCAACAGGCCCTTGATTTCTTTGTCCCGCTTGGTGACGTATGTTTCTGTGTGGTCTGAGGGCGTAGAGAGAGATGGTGTTACAGAGATATACGGGAATTTCAAATACGGTAGAATGATAGGAGCTGCGATGTAACAGATAGTAGAGTGGTTATTTATGTCGATATTAATGTTGTTGATGGTTATTAGTGGTGACGGTGTTGGTTGTGGTAGTGGATGTGGTGGTGGTTATTGCAGTGTTGGTGGTGGTAGGTGTGATGGTTGCTGTTTTTTTCGCGTGGTGGTGGTTGTGGTGATAGTGGTTGTGGTGGTTAGAGTGGTGGTGATGGTAAGTGTGATGGTTGCAGTTTTTGGTTGTGGTAGTGGTGATAGTTTAATGTTATTAGACTGGTGGGGGAGGTAGAGCTTATGGTTGCAGTTTTGGAGGTGGTGGTGGATGTGGTAGTGTTTGTGGTCATGATTATTGTGGTTAGAGTGGTGGTCGTGATTGTTTTGGTTGTAGTGGTGGTTATTGTGGTTGTGGTGGTTGTGATAGTGGTTGTAGTGGTGGTGATAGTGGTTGTCACCGTGGTTATTGTGGTCAGAGCGATGGTGGTCATTGCGGTGGTGATAATGGTTGTGGTGATGGTGACAGTGATTGTGGCCGTGGTTATTGTGGTTAAAGTGGTGGTGGTCATTGTGGTGGTTGTAGTGGTGGTTAATGTGGTTAGGGTGGTGCTGGTATATGTGATGGTTGAAGTTTTGGTGATGGTGGTGATTGTGGTGACGGCGGTATTTGTTGTGGCCGTGGTTATTGTGGTTAGAGTGTTGGTGGTGGTGATAGTGGTTGTGGTGATGGTTATTGTGATTAGCGTTGTGATGACGGTGATAGTGGTTGTGGTGGTGGTGGCTGCAGTAGTGGTTGTGGTAATTGTGGTTAGAGCGGTGGTGGTAGGTATCATGGTTGCAGTTTTGGCGGTTGTGGTGACAGTGGTAGTGGTAGTGGTAGTGGTAGTGGTTGTGGTGACGGTGGTAGTGGTTGTGGTGACGGTGGTAGTGGTTGTGGTAGTGGTGGTTGTGGTTAGAGTGGTGGTGGTGGTGGTAGTAAGGTGATGGTTGCAGTTGTGGTTGTGGTAGTGATGACTATGGTGGTTCCAGTGATGAGTGGTGGTAGGGATGATGGTTGCAGTTGTGGTGCTGATGGTGTTAGTTATGGTTGTGGTGATGGAGGTGATTACAGTGGCGGTGGTGGTGTAGCGGAGACGATGGTGGTTGCAGCTATGATGGTCGTTGTGTTGCTGGTTAATGTGATTGGGGTGGTTTCAGTTATGGTGGTTTTTTTGATGATGATAGTTGTGGTGGTTACTATTGTTGCGGTGATGGTGGTAAAAGTGGTTGCCGTGGCCAATGATGGTGATGATGGTGGTTGTCGCGGTTGTGATGGTGATAGTAGCAGAGGTAATGGTAGTGATAATGTAATTATTATATTCACGTTAATGGCATTGCTCGTGGTGATGTTGGTGATAATTATGTGGTTGTTTTAGTGGTCGTGATGGTGCTGCTTGGTGTGGTGGTAATAGTGATGATAATGACGGTTTGCGGAAGATTGTAACGAAGGCACCGACAACGACGACACACGACAACTTTGAACGATGTTGACTGTGGTAGTGATCGTGCTGGAGAAAATGCTGGTAATGTTACTGGTTGTGGTAATGATGCAGATTACAGTAGCTATGGTGATTATACTGATTATAGTAATGATGGACATTTAACTGATTATGGTAAATGTGGTAATGATGGTAGTGATATTAATTGTAGTAATGGTGGTAATGATACTGATTACGATAATTGTGATAATGATGGTAATGATAATGATTACAGTACTTGTGGTAGTGATATTGATTACAGTAATTGTGGTAGTGGTACTGATTACAGTAATTGTGGTAGTAATGGTAGTGATACTGATTACAGTAGTGTGTTAGTCGTGGTAGGGATACTGATTACAGTAGTTGTGGTAGTGATAATGATTACAGTAACTGTAGTACTGATGGTAGTGATACTGATTATAGTAATTGTGATAGTGATGGTAGTGATACTGATTACGGTAATTGCGGTA
Source organism: Cepaea nemoralis (assembly GCA_014155875.1). Classification (NCBI taxonomy): domain Eukaryota; kingdom Metazoa; phylum Mollusca; class Gastropoda; order Stylommatophora; family Helicidae; genus Cepaea; species Cepaea nemoralis. The sequence continues at coordinate 45,829 of JACEFZ010019977.1, read as the reverse complement.
GTGATGGTAGTGATACTGATTACAGTAATGTGGTAGTGATACTGATTACAGTAATTGTGGTAGTTATACTGATTACAGTAATTGTGGTAATGATACAGATTACAGTAATTGTGGTAATGATACTGATTGCAGTAACTGTGGTAGTCATGGTAGTGATACTGATTGTAGTAATTGTGGTTATGATGGTAATGATACTGATTGTGGTAATGCTGGTAATGACACTGATTGTGGTAATGCTGGTAATGACACTGATTGTGGTAATGATGGTAATGATACTGATTGTGGTAATGATGGTAATGATACTGATTGTGGTAATGATGGTAATGATACTGATTGTGGTAATGATGGTAATGATACTGATTGTGGTAATGGTGGTAATGATACTGATTGTGGTAATGGTGGTAATGATACTGATTGTGGTAATGATGGTAATGATACTGATTGTGGTAATGATGGTAATGATACTGATTGTGGTAATGGTGGTAATGATACTGATTGTGGTAATGATGGTAATGATACTGATTGTGGTAATGATGGTAATGATACTGATTGTGGTAATGATGGTAATGATAATGATTGTGGTAATGATACTGATTGTGGTAATGATGGTAATGATACTGATTGTGGTAATTATGGTAATGATACTGATTGTGGTATTGATGGTAATGATACTGATTGTGGTAATAATGGTAATGATACTGATTGTGGTAATGATGGTAATGATACTGATTGTGGTAATGATGGTAATGTTACTGATTGTGGTTATGATGGTAATCATACTGATTATAGCAATCATGGTAAAGACACTTATTACGGAAATGATTAGTTCTGAGGACGGCAATGGTGTAGGTTGGCGATGACAACAATGATTGAGAAACCACGAATCAACTTACACTGATCCTCGCAGAGGTAGTTCAGTCTCAGCGAGCAGTTATCAGTCTCCCATAGAAAGTCCTTCAGGTGGAGTCTCACACAAGACATGTCGTTGGTCGTCGCTGTGGCAGAGTTGGGCAGTTGTATTAGTGTAGTGGTGATGATGATGATGGTAATAATAATGATAAAGATGATGATGATGAAGACGACGATGATGACGATAACGATAAAGATGATGATGTCTGGACGTTGATAACGATAGTGGTCGTGATTATGCTTATATTTATAATTATAATTATTGAAAATAATTGTGAAAATGTTAACTGCGATGTTAATGATATTTACGTTATGAGGACGTTGACAATTATAGTTGTGGTGGTAGTGATGATGATGGTGATGGTGGCTGTGGTAGAGGTGGTGTAGGTGTTGGTTGTGGTGATGATGATGGTGGTGGTATAGGTGGTGGTATAGGTGATGGTGATATTGGTGGTGATGGAAGTGGTGGTGGTAGAAGCGATGATGATGGAGGTGGAGGTGGTAGTGGTAATGATTATGGTGATGGCAGTAATGATTGTAGTGATGATGATGGTGGTAGTGGTGGTGGCGATGGTGGTAGTGGTGGTGGTGTTCATGGTGATGGTCGTGGTGGTGGTGATGGTCGTGGTGGTGGTGATGGTCGTGGTGGTGATGGTGGTGATAATGATGATAGTGGTGGTGGTGATGGTGATAGTGATGATGATGGTGGTGGTGGTGGTGGTGGTGGTGGTGGTTTTGGTGATGGTGATAACGATGGTGTTGGTAATAGTGGTAGTGATGATTATTGCATTAAGAGGACGATGACAATGATGGTTGCAGCGGTAGTGTTGATGATGGTGGTGGCGGTGGTGGAGGTGGAGTGGTTATGATGATGGTGGTGGAGGTGATGGTGGGGCTGATAGCTGTAGTTGTGGTGGTGATGATGATAATTATTGTGGTGGTGGTAGTGATAGTGCTGGTGGTGGTGGTGATTGTGGTGGTGGTTGTGTTGGTGGTGATGGTGATGGTTGTGATGGTGGTGATGGTGGTAGTGGTGGTGATGGATATGATTACTACATTATGAGGACAACAATGATAGTAATGGCGGCGGCGGCAATGGTGGTGGTGGTGGTGGTGGTGGTGGTGGTGGTGGTTGTGGTGGTGGTGGTAGTGGTGGTGGTGGTGGTGGTGGTGGTGGTGGTAGTGGTGGTGGTGGTGGTGGTGATGGTGGTGGTGGTGATGGTGGTGGTGATGGTGATGGTGGTGGTGGTGGTGGTGGTGGTGATCCAGGAAAGAAGATGAAGGTCACTCTAGGGACAACAGACCTCCGCTTGGATTGAATCCCTATCTACGTACAGAACCCGCCTCGACCTTTCGGTTCACGCTCATTGAACCACTTAGTACACAAACGTATTGTAAGTCTGTGATTCCAGTCATATGAGAGCCCGTGTCACTGCCATCACCTCCAAGGCATGTTACTCGTGGTCATAGACTGGGCACCGCGGCTTCTTGAATGGTTCGACCCCTGAATGCCCAGGAACTTCTCTACCGCTGTATAACCACATCGGAATCATATCTGAATTTTCACTGATGAGCGTGTTGAGCTCTGTAGTGTGACACAGCTGTATGTCCTTACATAGGATGTGTTACAATATGAATCAACTGTAAGTCTATTTAAGAAATGTGCTACAATATGACTCAACTTTAAGTCTATATAATTAACTTGTTACAATATGATTTAACTGTAAGTCTATGCAAGAAATTTTCTACAATTTGATTCAACTGTAAGTAAATGTAAGAAACTTATTACAATATGACTCAACTGTAAGTAAATGTAGGAAACTTATTACAATATGACTCAGCTGTAAGTCTATGGAATTCACTTGCACCAGGTTTTATCTTATATGGCTCAATCTTCTTCCACAGGGTGGCCGCATAAAGCACGAACTCCATAGCTCCAGCGACGACACCCAGGAGTCTCCGAGAAAAATACACTCGTGAACCGAGCGACGTAATCTGAAATCAAACCTACAACCTTCGCATCGCGAGGCAAGCGCCGTAACCACGTCGTCACGGAGTCAGTAACCTGGACATAAAGAGGTGGGAAACAGAAGGGCTTACCTTTAGCAGGGTTGCCTTCAGCCCAGTTGGAGTAGTCCAGAACTGAGGCGTCTGACCAACGAAACTTGCCGTCTCCCTGTTCCCTTGACAGACCGATCCAAAAACTTCTGGAAACAAAATTAGAACACTTTCAGTTAGATTTAAAAATGTATGGGTTCCTTGAACAGGCGGGCGGATGCAGGAATGGCGCTGTGGGGTTTTACAAAATGCGAAACTTGAGGAAACATATAGGATTCAAGATGTGTAAAAGGCTCATTTATTTGTAACTTTTAATTATCATAGTTGATGATGACGATGATGGTGGTGGTAGTGGTGGTGGTGATGGTGATAATGATGATGATGGTGGTGGTGGTGGTGATGGATGATGATGATGATGATGATGATGATGATGATGATGATGATGATGATGATGATGATGATGATGATGATGATGATGATGATGATGATTGTGATGATGATGAGAGGTGTGATGTGAGTTGGTTGAGTATCTATGCTCCTCTGAAAGCTACAAGAAGAAGATAAACAACAACAACAACACCAACAAAAATAAGAAGAAGAAGAAGAAGAAGAAGAAGAAGAAGAAGAAGAAGAAGAAGAAGAAGAAGAAGAAGAAGAAGAAGAAGAAGAAGGAGGAGGAGGAGGAGGAGGAGGAGGAGGAGGACAACAACAACAACAATATCAAGAGAAGAAGAACAACAACTAAAAGAACATCAAGAATAATTCTACCAACATTCCTAGCAAGCTATGGATACAACAAAAACTGCAGCAGTATCGAACCGCGGCCCTGTTCTGGCTAAAGCCAAGCCTATCTGGCCGGTATAAACCTTTCCTACAATAGAATGCGCGGAGACATTTTAGCACTGAACAGCGGCGGCTTTACAGTTTTGCACAGATCATACTTTCATCAAATATTTGGCGGAATCCGTGAGACATAATTAGTGAAGCTCATAATGGTGATGGGGAGGACCTGCGGCGCAGTGGCTAGCGTGCTCGCTAGCAGGTCCGTGTTCATGTGTTCAAATCCTTATTGAGGCAGAATTTTTTTATAAATGCCTTTTTGTACCAGGTTCATCCGGCCTAAACTGGGTACATTAGCCAAAGAAAGAAGAAGAAATAAGAACTAGGTACTATGAGGGAATAAGAACAAGGGGAAGGCAGAGAAGTAAATACCTGGATGGCTTGACCACATGGCATGGTCAGGGACAAGAACACAGGAGCTGATCCACGACTCTGGTGATCGTGTAAGATGGCGAAACATAACCGCTCACGCTTATCGGCATGGCACATGATGATACGAACACTTCCATACCCACAGCAAGTTTCCGTCACGGGACTTCCGTAACGCCGGTATCCCCTATCAAAGGAGATGTAAGTCTTCCCTTTCCCTCCCTCGGCCTGCTGGATATTCTTGAGCAAGATGGAGAACCCGCTGAGGCTTCCCCACATAAGAGCACTATGAAACCATGGCAGCGTGTGACGAACTGAGCCCGAGAACATCCGACAGGTAATTGTTGGTTTTGGCTCTCAAGTCTCTGCCATATGATAGGCACGCCAGAAGAAGATGCAAGGAAAAGAAGAAAGGGATTTTCCAAAAGGATGCACCAAAGTGGACGATGCACAGGAGAAACCAAGGGAGACACGAGACGTCATAGGACAACAAAGAGTCAGACGTTGTGAGGCTGTGCTACAAAACAGTTGTGTTTTTCTAGAGCTCGTTTCAAGTGAAAATCTGGATGTGATGATTACGAGGATCGGCAAGTAAACAACAGGAGGAGGAATTTATTGACAAAGAAGCAATCAATGGAAGGACCGGGAACACAAAACCTAGGCGAATCCTGAATTCGGAACTGTGAAATAGATAACAAAGCTTCAAGGTGAACATGATAGAATAGGGAGGTTATTCGTAGACAATAGATAGACGCCGACCCTGTGCTAAGGGCAGTTTAGTCTAGAAGAGCTAAAGCCTATTGTTATTCAGCGCATAATTAAATGTGTGTAAACGTTCGCAGGAATGCGTCAGTTTCTTTCACATTTTCCCGAAGTTCAGGTGAGAATTTTCTTGTTCTCAGTTAACGAGTTGAAGAAGCCTTTGATGGTTGATTTCATGTTGAGTATTACTGGAGTTACGTCAAGGCAGTCTCCAATGGTTGACAGTTAATACTTTTGTTGCATAGCCTTTACAGGACGTCGCAGTTAACGCCAGCATTTTTTGCTGTTGTGATCTCTTGGCAAGTTTACGTTCAGTAGTTTGCCATTGCTTTCTGAACGACCGGCACCCATGGAATTTCGTGAAAAACCAACGCAAGGTGGTCTGCTTCCAAATCGCGCGCAGCTGTGTTTAGAACGCGGGTATGCGGGATTACGAACTTTATTGAGAAAATGGCTAAGTTCAATTACTAGTACAGTCATTATCAAGAAGAAAGGCAATGGCAAACTACCTTCTTTTCAGATGTCATGAAAACTATAGCTGTCAAAGAAATGGTGAACATAGAAACTGAACGTTTGATCACACAAGAAAATCGATTGTCACGGTTTAACGAACGGAAAAACGGCCAGTGAATGAACTGTGTCTTTCTGTTTAAACAAACATGCTTCAATGCAGAAGATATTCTATTGTCAGGGAATTGGAAAGGGAAAGACAATTAAAGTTTACGAAAGAAGGTAACAATGATGCTTCTAGTTACGTAGGCTCATCGGCAGATCCGGGATATAGTTTCATAGAAAGATGCTAGGAGAAGAAGAACATGCAATATTATTGACTGAAGTGTAAGACACGTACACAACAAACGAAATACAAGTACATGACAGAATACGTCCATCAAGGCAATGAACCGAAGACAATGGAAACTATGTTTAAATTGATAGTTCTAAGGAGCAATTGGTGTGCTCTGCTTAATGTGGTTTGCATCGCTCTACACGGCGAAGGCCAAGAGCATATGCATTTTCTGTCCAGGGTACGCAAGGAAATGATCAGGCCGACAGACTGGCTGCTTCCGCGCCTTTGAGTGACCAGCTACTTCGTGGTGCGGGATCTCAGGGACAGAGTGGAAAGTCCAGCAATACAGACAGAGGATCTAGAACTGGGAAGCCTGATTCAGTTGGGATTGAGCAAGGTGTTTGGGGACACTCATTCAGTTAGGATTGAGCAAAGGATTTTGATGACACTCAACCCCTAAGTGGACCTTTAATCTAGCCTGCCCAGCTACCAACAGCCTGGGACGTCTTCGTTGGGTACTACAGATGGAGCCAGAGTACGAGTGGTAATGTCTCGAGGGCAATGATGTTTATTCTCATTCTCAAAAAAATAAAAAAGTGTGAACAAAAGAAAATAAAGTTAAAGGAATGGCCTAAATAACACTCAACAATAGGATACGGGTTTTCATTTTTAAACGCGTTAACTGGCGAGTTAAAGCTAAGAGTTATCACGTGTTATTTTCACTCTGCATTACTGTATAACGCAGAAGCATGGACAATGAATACAAAAAATGTGAGGGTACAACTGAAGTTGTCGCAATGTTGTTAAATGGGGGAATTGATAATAGTACCACGACAAGGGATGAATATGGGTAAATAGAAGTTCCACAAACTGACTTTACAGAAAATTGTACTGCCTGAGATTAAGGGCGTACAATTACGGGCAGACAATTAAGGGCAGACAATTAAGGACAGACAATTAAACGCAGACAATTCAAGGCAGACAAGTAAGGGCAGACAATTAAGGGCAGACAATTAAGGGCAGATAATTAAGGGCAGATAATTAAGGGCAGATCATTAAGGGCAGATAATTAAGGTACTTCGGCCACGTAAAAAGACGATGCTCATTATTAAAAGATGTGATGTAGGGAAAGGTTCAGGTGAAGCGTACAAGAGGAAGACAAAGATACAGGTGTGTGGACAGCATCAAGGCATGGAGTGGAAGACGCCCGTTTGTGTGCTTCATGAAGACGCAGACCGGAAGGTGTTTGAGACTCATTATATCAGGACTTTAATGTGGAGATGGCACTTAACCAATCACTTGATTGATTGATTGATTGATTGGTTGGTTGGGTGGGTGGGTGGTTGGTTGGTTGGTTGGTTGGTTGGTTGGTTGGTTGGTTGGTTGGTTGGTTGATTGATTGATTGGCAGAGCTATGGAACAATCTTAAACAATATATCACCAGAACAACGTCACTACATAGAGCAGTGGTGTCAAACTCAATTGCTCAGCGGGCCAAACCTCAAATCACACGTAAGGTTGCGGGCCGGACAGGATAAACATTCAATATGCCGAAAATTAAACCTATTTTTAAACATTAATATACATTAAAACAGAGCAAAGTTTTAATAATAAAACATCATTGGTATACACATTTTCACTCTTATGTCAGTTTGTCAGAGCACGATGTTTTCTTGGCTACAAGTTCGTATATGTTGGGAGTAATGTTCTGTGTCATTGAGATTCTCATGATGGACTGCAAGTGTTCATCATTGAGATGACTCCTGTGTGATGTTTTGTTAATCTTCATCACATAAAACAGTGTCGTACGTTGTCTTTAGTGTCCCATTACACTGCAGTTCTATTAACTCCATCTGCAAATTTACAGGTGCAGTTTCCACATCTATGGCAAATGGATTACGAAACAGCTCGAAATTATTTTTCTGTGCTTCAACGTCACTCAAGCGCCGTGCGAACTCGGCGCGAAGTAAGTTTAGTTTTTTCACCAAAGTGTGCATTGGGAAACACCATAGCGTTGACTTGGTTTAACATTGCTTGACAACAAGAAAAGTGAGACAGTTCACAGCAACATTATACATCTCCAAAAATTAGACACACGGATTTGCCGCCAATATCAGTAAACATATATTTAGTCTCCCAGCGGCTTTGAAAGGCTCTGTTATCAGAATCAACTTTTCTCTTGGTCATTTTAAAGGCTAGCTTTGATTTTAAAAGATTGTACATCTACCGACGGACGCTTGATTGATATCAGGTTAGCCGTAGCGAGAAAATGTGATGTAATATCGGGGCATTACACTACTTTCATTTTTTATGGGCCATTCCAAAACGAGCATCTGAACGTTGCTAGGTAACTATAACGACGAACACTAACTCACTACACAACTTTTATTTTCGCTTATTCTGATCGAAGCGAGAACGCTCTCAGGTAGCCTATCATTCAGAAGGCTGTTAATTAAGGAATTTGATTTGCACTTTATATCGTGACCATCAAAAAAAAAAATTTGCCTAGAATTCTCTCTTGGTCCGAATATATGTGTACGTCGGTTGAGACCTCTCGGGCCTGATATGATTGTACGGCGAGCCGGATGTGGCCCGCGGGCCTTGAGTTTGACACATGTGACACAGAGGGAAGCGTTTAAAGTGAAATACGAAGCTTCTTCTTCTTTTTCTTTTTCTTCCTCCTTCTCGTCATCCTCAATTTACCCCAGTGAAGTATATGAGGATGGGGTGAATGTAAAGATCGTTTATGCGCTCTTTCTAATATTCTTTTAAGTTGGTATTCATTAACCTAAGGCTGTCTTTGATACCATCACTCCATCTGTTACGTGGTCTTCCCTTTGCACAGTATCCAGTATATTTCTTCAATGTGGTTTTGTGGCAGATGGTACAAGGGCATTCTTGTGAGGTGGCCAAACCATATAATCTGTTGCTTTTCGATGAACTGCATGACTGGTTTCAGACCTAGTAAACATGTCATAAAACATCTCAAATTCAACTCAGAAGCAGCAAAGATATTCAGCCCACACTAAAGGATGTAAAAAAAAAAAAAAAAGTCTAACACTCGACATGTCTATGATGGTAAACACAATATGAAAATCATAATAGACACGCACAAAGAAATAAAACATCAATTATCTGGATAAGTAATTGATATACATTGTTGTATATCGGTCACGGGTCAACTCCCGGGCTTCACGTTTGTCAAATTGAGGGAAAGATTGGCCGTGTGTTCCTCCTTGCTCTCAGGCCTACAAAAATGGCGCAATGACGTCAGAGAACCATAGTAGTAGAGTAGTGGGGGGAAATTTATTAGTCTGTAGCTTAGCGGTAGTTTCACAATTCCCCGATATACGGTGTCAAGGGTACGAACTCTGCTGCAGACCATTTGGAAGCAGACCGCTTTGCGTTGATTTAGATGGTATGAGTGTCGGTCTTTCAGGAAGCAGTGATAAACTACTGAACGTAAAAATTACCTAGTAAATGACAGTCAATCAATGCTGGGGTTGATTGCCACGTTCTGTAAAGGTATAATTTGTTTATATAAAATACTGGTTATCACCTGCCCATCGACATACATTTGCTTCTTTAGCAAAGTGATAGTCATTTGGGGGAAGTTGATTAGAAGTCCTGATGTGGGCACTGTAATTTCACGTTTGATATTGTCTTGTGTGTTGCGATGGTCTCCTCTAACCAATGCCGCTGTTACTGATTCCACTTCCATTCGCATGCTCTAAACTCTACTTCTTTCCTTAACTTCTATGATTGTCGATAAACATTTGTGAAATTACTCTCCAAGCTATAACCCAGCAGTTGTATGATTATATTTTAGTCCCATGGTAGGAACCAATTTTAACAAACGGCTGCCAATCCTGGACAATTAGTAAACGGGCGAAAAAATCCCTGGAAGCCTTGGAGGTGTGGTTTTATAGAAGAATGCTGAATATTAATTGGACAGCCAAAGTGAGCAAGCTGGACATTTTGAGGGAAGCTGAGTCGCGAAGACAACTTATCACTAATATTAGAAAGAGGCAGTCGCCGCTTTTGGCCACGTTATGAGAAGGCAAAGACTGGAACATGTCTTGACAACCGGAAAGACTTGCGGAAAGAGAGACAGTGGAAGACAGCGGGAGAAGATTCTTGACAGTCTTGTGTCATGGCACGGAAGGGAGTCAACACATGAATTGATCTATGCCGTAGGAAGTAGTAATTTGATTAAGGGCGTGATCGCTAACGACAGCTGGCAAGGCACTGGATGATGATGATGAGTAAGAACTTGCTATGTGTCTGTAGTGAGATAGTACCATTATATTTGTAGGCCTGAATGCACGGGGGAATAAGTGGTCAGTCTTTACTTCACTTAGCGAACGATGGGCACACCCGTTGATCCCTCGTCCGGCCGCGTTCACGACATTATCAGCGTAATCCCCGAACGATTCCACCAACGCGACCGTTATGACGTAATACGTTTTCACACTAAAAACAGGGGGAGATATTGTGCTAGTAGGCCATCGCAAGGTGAATGCCCTGGCTCGGTTCATCCTATCTGTCGGTCTCGCCCTATTTGTCTGGTATGCGTTTATCAGAATTGCGATCTATATAGAAACGTGTGAATACACACGGGGCCCGAAACAGCCGAAGTTAGATAACAGATGTACGTGTATCCGTCTTCAATTCTACAACCAGAATCACAGGTGAATGCAGAACCTACGTGTGATAATGAACTCATGATGATGGAGAGAAAGAAGAGGGGGAGGAGGAGGAGGAGGTGGTGGGGTGGGTATAGTAGTATTAGCTGTAGCGGCAGCAGCAGGAGTATTAGTAGTAGTAGACGTAGTAGTAGTAGTAGTAATAGTAGTAGTAGTAGTAGTAGTAGTAGTAGTAGTAGTAGTAGTAGTAGTAGTAGTAGTAGTAGCAGCAGTAGCAGCAGCAGTAGTAGCAGCAGCAGCGGCAGCAGCAGCAGCAGTATTAGTAGTAGTAATAGTAGTAGTAGTAGCAGCAGCAGTAGTAGTAGTAGTAGTAGTAGTAGTAGTAGTAGTAGTAGTAGTAGTAGTAGTAGTAGTAGTAGTAGTAGTAGTAGTAGTAGTAGTAGTAGTAGTAGTAGTAG
>JACEFZ010019977.1:0-30000 GCA_014155875.1 Cepaea nemoralis | reverse complement strand
AAACATGTATTCCCCCCTCCCTAGACCCACGACATCCCGCCCAAACATGTATTCCCCCCTCCCTAGAACCACGACATCCCGCCCAAACATGTATTCCCCCCTCCCTAGACCCCCGACATCCCGCCCAAACATGTATTCCCCCCTCCCTAGACCCACGACATCCCGCCCAAACATGTATCCCCCCTCCCTAGACCCACGACATCCCGCCCAAACATGTATTCCCCCCTCCCTAGACCCACGACATCCCGCCCAAACATGTATTCCCCCCTCCCTAGACCCACGACATCCCGCCCAAACATGTATTCCCCCCTCCCTAGACCCACGACATCCCGCCCAAACATGTATTCCCCCCTCCCTAGACCCACGACATCCCGCCCAAACATGTATTCCCCCCCTCCCTAGACCCCCGACATCCCGCCCAAACATGTATTCCCCCCTCCCTAGACCCACGACATCCCGCCCAAACATGTATTCCCCCCTCCCTAGACCCACGACATCCCGCCCAAACATGTATTCCCCCCTCCCTAGACCCACGACATCCCGCCCAAACATGTATTCCCCCCTCCCTAGACCCACGACATCCCGCCCAAACATGTATACCCCCCTCCCTAGACCCACGACATCCCGCCCAAACATGTATTCCCCCCTCCCTAGACCCACGACATCCCGCCCAAACATGTATTCCCCCCTCCCTAGACCCACGACATCCCGCCCAAACATGTATTCCCTCCTCCCTAGACCCACGACATCCCGCCCAAACATGTATTCCCCCCTCCCTAGACCCACGACATCCCGCACAAACATGTATTCCCCCCTCCCTAGACCCACGACATCCCGCACAAACATGTATTCCCCCCTCCCTAGACCCACGACATCCCGCACAAACATGTATTCCCCCCTCCCTAGACCCACGACATCCCGCACAAACATGTATTCCCCCCTCCCTAGACCCACGACATCCCGCACAAATCTGTATGCCCCCCAAGACATACCACATCCCACACAACCCTGTATGCCCCTCCCCCCCCCCCTAGACCCACCACATCCCGCCAAAACATATATGCCTCCCTCCCTAAACCCACCACATCCCGCCAAAACATATATGCCTCCCTCCCTAAACCCACCACATCCCGCCAAAACATATATGCCTCCCTCCCTAAACCCACCACATCCCGCCAAAACATATATGCCTCCCTCCCTAAACCCACCACATCCCGCCAAAACATATATGCCTCCCTCCCTAAACCCACCACATCCCGCCAAAACATATATGCCTCCCTCCCTAAACCCACCACATCCCGCCAAAACATATATGCCTCCCTCCCTAGACCCACCACATCCCGCCAAAACATATATGCCTCCCTCCCTAGACCCACCACATCCCGCCAAAACATATATGCCTCCCTCCCTAGACCCACCACATCCCGCCAAAACATATATGCCTCCCTCCCTAGACCCACCACATTCCACCCAAACCTTATGCTCCTCACCCCCCCCCCCCCCGAACCCAACCCTAGGCCCACCATCCCCCCCCCCAAACTTGTTTGCACCCTTAGACCACCACACCCCGCGCAACAATGGGTTCAAAATCTCTGGCCCCGCACAATGGCTGTGAGACCTGTGAGGCCACTTTATGAACCCAGCCACCCACATCTTTTCTTTAAATGTTAGACATACACTCAAAGGCATTCGACTGAGTGGAACGTGCAGAAGAATCGTGGAACGTAATGAAAGAAATGTGCTTCTAATTGATCTTGATATACACCACGAGGACACTACACTGAACAAAAGCAGTCGTGAGAATATGTGATGATACAACTGACTGGCTTAATAAAGAACAGGGAATCAGATAGGATTGTATTTTCTCCGTTTATCTGTTTAACTTATGTACTGAAAACATCTCAGGGAGTGTTAAAGACAATTTTGACAGGGGACAATATGATCCTTTGTAATCGGAGAAATATATATATATATATGAACTCTGAAATGCTGACACAAGAATTACTTGATTATTTGGTTGTTTCGGGATTTGAAATTTAAATATTGAGCACAACCCACTACTGGCAACGCCGATCACATTCTGGTATGAACCTAAGGCCTATCCTCGTCAATATGGAAGCACTATACTCGAGTTTCGCCCTCATTTGAGCTCGTCAGTAGTGCATATCCCTGACTGGATCCGGAAACAGTACCGGATCACGCGTGTGAAGCGGGTGTGTAACCACGCGGCACACACTGGACACACCAAATTATCACAACAGAATATCACAACGCTACCCATCGTAGGCTATGCTCAAGATTGCCCAATCGCCGTGACCGACGTCCGTCATTCGATGGGACCCGAACGATCAGGACTTCTCACTGGCAAGGAACACCATGCCTCCAAGAATTACTATCAACAACACAAATAGGCATTGAGAAACTAATAAAGTAAGCGCAAGAACGAAGTGAAAAGCACAATTTATATCTCACTACAGCTACAACAAAGATAGTGACAACTGACGCGTCTTTCCGTCTTGATAGACGATAGTTTGTTACATTGTGCTTCAAAAGGGGCATAATAACTACAACCCATGGCGGGGACCAGGCATGGAGTTATGCCCCTCCATAGCTCAAAGCCTGGGATGAGTTGTAAATACTATGTGTTGCCAATGCAGCATGATCCGTCTCTCGACCTGCCTAGTTCACTCCAGTGGGGGACGCAGAAGTGTTTCCACGGCACCAGGGCTGGGTTCTATACTGGCCAAGACCTATTGACGCTTCCTGATGGAGACAAACTGCGGAAGGTGCGGAGCAGTTTTGAACATCTGGAATGACTACTAAGGACGATGAAAATGTGATGACAGCAATTAAAAGACTGAAACTAAAGCAATTAAAAGCATCTGTGTAACGGAACAGACATAACAACCAAAGCCAAATTAATGAGAGTATGCGTATTTCCTTGGCAATATTCATTCATTCATTCATTCATTCATTTATTCATTCATTCATTCATTTATTCATTCATTCATTCATTCATTCATTCATTCATTCATTTAGTAATATATACTTTGCAGAAACTCGTTGCCATAACAACCTTCCGGAAAACTTCTCGGTCATAAGCAATATGTCTCGTGTCCGATACACCCATCTGGAGATCTTCTGCCACATCCTGCAGCCATCTTCTCTTTGGCCTTCCTCTTCCTCTCTTCCCGGCATATACTCCTCCATTATTGTTCTCTCCAAACGTAATCATTATCTTATCTTTTCCTTGTAACTTGCGGTGTTGAGGTGAAGTATAAACAGCGGGAGAGTGCCCATTTATGGGCTTCATATATCAAGATTCTATGGACTTATTCCCTCTGTTCAAGGTTTAAGATCGGCCTCTTCTACTGCTTCCATTTGGTCTATACAACATTGTTTGTTGTGGTATTCTGTCAGTTGGTAGCCTAGTTATGTGGCCGAACCTTTAAATTGCTGTTTTCTAATAAAAATCTGGCGCTGCTATTACCCCTACTTTAGTTCTAATTTTATCATTTCTGATTTTTCTCTCTTTTTGATATACATAGAGTATTCTTCTCAGGAATATCTTTCTATTCAGAGTCAGGACATCTAGCTTGTGATAGAGAGAACATTCCCAAAGACTATTTTGGAGGAAATGTTCTGCACTGGTTAAGTCACTAAATGATGATGATGATGATGATGATGATGATGATGATGATAATGACGATGATGATAATGATGATGAGAATATTGGTGATAGTTATGATGATGATGATTAAGATGATGACGATGATGATGATGATGATGATGATGATGATGATGATGATGATGATGATGATGATGATGATGATGATGATGATGATGATGATTCATATTTCGTGACTGATGACACAGCCTGACGAAGAAGGTAGGAAATCTCGTAACTGCAAAGGCAAAAATGATTTTCACATATGTAATGAAACGCATTTTAGTCTTCACCAAAACATAACTTTTTGGGCCGTACAACGGGTACTCGAGTCGCCCCAGCAGTCCTGGTGTCTAATTCTCCGTCCTTATTAAGCTATCACCGCATTCGACTTTTGTTGTCAAGCGTCGTGGGTAGAACGTTACTGCGCCTGATGGATGTCATTCCGTGTGATTGTACAATGTCTTTGTTGTCGTTAATCCGGTTTCATCTCGGGCATTCTTCTTCATCTTCTTCCTCTTCTATTACTATTTCTTCTTCTTTTACTACTACGGCTACTACTACTACCACCACTTCTGCCTCGTCTTCCCCTTCTCATCTACCTGTCGTCTTCTTCTTCTTCTTCTTCTTATTCTTCTTCTTCTTCTTCTTCTTCTTCTTCTTCTTCTTCTTCTGCTGCTGCTGCTACTTCTTCTTCTTTTACTTCTACCGCTACTACTACTACCACCACTGTGCCTTCTTCTGCCCCTTCTTGCCCTTCTCATCTACCTGTCGTCTTTTTGCGTCTTCTTTCTTCTTCTTCTTCTTCTTCTTCTTCTTCTTCTTCTTCTTCTCTTCTTCTTCTTCTTCTTCTTCTTCTTCTTCTTCTTCTTCTTCTTCTTCTTCTTCTTCTTCTTCGTTGGTTTACTCGTCGTCCAATTCTTCCTCCTCCACATCTTTTTCTCCTGTTCTCGCTCACCCTTCTCCTCTTCCACCTTCTCCCACTTCTTCTTCTCCTCCTACTCCTCCTCATTTTCTTCTTCTTCGTCTACTCCTCATCCGTCTCATCATCACCCTTCTCCGCCTATGATTCTACCGTTATTCAAGTGGATTCCTGAACCAATCAATCAATTAATCAATCAATCAATTCTAAACAATAACTATCGTCTCATCTTTGTTTCTTTATGTTTCATTGCGACCTGAACTGGCCATAATTTACAGAAACACATACAATGCAACAATAACTCAGCTTTCATAATCTGAACGGTGCTGATCGTATTTCGATTGTGAACACACTAGTACACAAATCCTTTTTGTCAAAGTAGCGATTGTTTGGGTGGCTGTTAGAAAGTAAATACCTCTGATATAAACAATTTATGGATTATTATTTCAATATAATTAATTATGACAAAGGATATTGAATACATGATGTCCGATATATCGAGAGGGGGAAATATTGACTTTTAGAAACCTCATCGTCATCATCATAATCGTTATAATGTTCTTCTTCTTCTTCTTTTTCTTCTTCTATGTCGTCTTCTCCTCATCCTTTTTCTTAGTCTTCGTTTTCTCCTCATCCTCTTCGACTTCCGCTCTTCACCAGCTTCTTCTCCTGCTCTCGCTCCTTCTGCGCCTCTTCCTCCTTTTCCTTACCCATCCCCTCGTCTTCTTCTTATGTATATCTTCAGAGGTACTTGTACTTTACGTCCACAAGTCAAGGACGAGAAGTCAACATTTTAATCAACTGACCTGTGCAGAGGTTGAACCCGCTATCTCGGCATCAGCGTACCGGAAGTTTAAGAGTCACGGCTCTTAACATTTCGGCCATGCGTCTTGTCACTGGACTTACCGTTTAGTGTACTGCCTCAGCGTGCTGACCCAAATTTTGGCAGTCTCTGTGTTCAGTCGGGCAAGGATGTGATCAACGGCCCGGCATTTCTCCAGCGCTTCGTGCCAGCTGACTTCTGCTGAGTCGTACAGTGTGTACTTGAAACCTGATCCGATTAATAGAGAAACACATTTCTAATAGGATGAATAGAAAAACACATTTCAAGTAGGATGAATAGAGAAATACATTTCTAATAGGATGAATAGAGGAACATATTTCTAATAGGATGAATAGAAAAACACATTTCTAATAGGATGAATAGAGAAACATATTTCTAATAGGATGAATAGAGAAACACATTACTAATAGGATGAATAGAGAATCACATTTCTAATAAGATGAATTGAGAAACACATTTCTAATAGGATGAATACAGAAACACATTTCTAATAAGATGAATAGAGAAACATGTTTCTAATAGGATGAATAGAGAAACACATTTCTAATAGGATGAATAGAAAAACACATTACTAATATTGTGAATAGATAGAAACAATACTAATAGCTAGGATGGACAGAAACAATACTAATTAGATGAATAGACAGACACAAGAATAATAATAAGATGGAGATTCAATACTACGTTTGCACAACAGGGGTTTTAAACACCTACAGTCTAAAGCTTCGGCGAATATGAGAATTTCGTGATGCTTATATTATCGTATGATTTCCAGCTGCTTTAAGCTTTCAACATACATGTGTCCATGTCTTCCTCTGTCTCTCTTGCTAGCATTTTACCACATAAGGATATTTCTCTATTCCACCTCACTATTAATATACTGTATAATATAATTAATAATATTGCTTGCTTGCTTGTGTTCGTTGGCTTGAGCTCCAACGTGAAGTCCTGTATGTCGGATGAAGGCATCCTGTTGTCCAACATCAGTGTGATGTCATACAGGACCTGAGGTTTGCGTGAGTATCCGTTGTCCCATGTCTGGCTTATTGGTGTGCAGACTGGTGGTTCCTCGCCGTACAGGCAGACACTCTCCGACTTCGGAGGAATCGGAGATCCTACTGACTTTAGCCAGGACCCCGAAGGGACCTGTTGCCCAGGACACTCGACAAGGACGCGTCAGTAGGTCTTGGCCAGTATATAACCCGGTGCTGGTGCCTTGGAAACACCTCTGCGTCCCATTAATAATATTAATATACTCTATAATATAATACATTATATCTACTATAGACAATGATTCTGCTTACCTCTAATCGCGTCAAAGGCAAAGATAGCTAGAATTAGTAAATGGCACCTCGTATCCATTATTTCTGCCAAATCCGAGAGCTGTGTCGAGTTTATGCTGTGACAAAGCTGCGAGCTGTATGGTGTTTCTTCTATGAAAAAGCTGAGAGCTGTACGCTGTTCCTTCTGTGACAAAATTTGAGAGCTATATAGCGTTTCTTCTGAGACAAAGCTGAAAGCTGTATGATGTTTCTTCTGCAACAATACTGAGAGCTGTATGGTGTTTCTTCTGTGACAAAGCTGAAAGCTGTATGGTGTTTCTTCTGTGACAAAGCTGAGAGTTGTATGGTGGTTTTTATGGCACAAAACTGAGAGCTGTATGGTGTTTTTTATGGTACAAAGCTGAGAGCTGTATGATGTTTCTTCTGTAACAAAACTGAGAGATGTATGGTGTTTCTTCTGTGACAAAGCTGAGAGCTGTATGGTGGTGTTTATGGCACAAAGCTGAGAGCTGTATGGTGTATTTTACGGGACAAAGCTGAGACCTATGTCTTGTTTCTACCCTGATAGCGCTGTTTGTTCTCTATGCCTATATGCCACTGGTAATACAACCACGGGTGTGTTACTGATCCTGCAATACAAACAGATCACAATACAGTATTTCCACCTAATCGTCAAGATACAATTTCAGCGTACAGTTAATGAACATGAAGCGGATAGACATGAAGAAGCAAGGTCAATTTTAGTTCCCTTCGCTCAAGCGTGGTCTATATATATATGATACTAATTCTAATGTATTGGGCTGATTTTTGCGCGTGGATTAGCTTTCCCTATTACCAGTGCCCCTCGCCATAGAGGCGAACCCACTCCAACTTCTGAGGTACTTGTAATGTATGTCCGAAAGTCATGGATGAGAAGTCAACATTGTAGTCCAACTGACCGGTGTAGGGATTGATTGATTGATTGATTGATTGATTGATTGATTGATTGATTGATTGATTGATTGATTGAACACGGATGAATTTAAACAAAGATGAAGGTATAAGACACGGAATCAGATGTGCTGTTCAACATTGAGAATGAGTTTAGTAAAGAACACTCGAGACATTCTCATACGTTCTCCGTCCTCATCTGCAACAGACAGCGAAGATTCCCAATACTAAAGGTAGTAGTAGCAGTTCGACTATGTGTCCGTCTGGGATGTCCTCGCGGTTTAGAGCGTCGGCCACATGCTATGGTCACTCCCTGCAGCACCATTCTCTCCACGCCGCGGTGACTGCCCGTTCTGCTCACGTGCCGCACTCTAGACACGATTCCACAAGGTCTCGACTACATGTGTCATAAGATGCACAAACACGCCACCTAGTGGTGCAGATCCAGCCAACTGAGAGTGTGACTGCTCAAAGAAATGATGAATTGAAACAGGAAGTATACTGAAAGGATGGAGGGTAAGAATGGAGGCAAGCGAGCAAGAGGTAAACAAGGACACAAGTGGGAAGATAACATCAAGCGATAAACGAACAGCAATCTGACAGAATGTAAAATTAAAGCCAGAGACAGACAGTTTTGGAGATCCATTGCATTCAACCTTCGGTGTGGAGACGGCACCTGATTAATTGAATATAACGAAAATATTTTTTTTTTTAAATAAGTAAAGAAATGTTACACGTGAGGCATATCGGGTGTATGGTTGATTCTTCTTGTAGTCCATGTCGTGAGGCGTTGGTGATCATGTCTGTCCACAGCCTTCTGTCTCGTGTACTGTCAATCTTCTTATAGTCCATGCCGTGTGTCGTTGGTGATCATGTCTGTCCACAGCCTCCTGTCTCGTGTACTGTCAATCTTCTTATAGTCCATGCCGTGTGTCGTTGGTGATCATGTCTGTCCACAGCCTCCTGTCTCATATACTCTTAATCTTTTATAGTCCATGTCATGTGGCGTTGGTGATTATGTCTGTATACAGTCTTCTGTCTCGTGTACTGCCAATCTTCTTATAAACTGTGTAGTGTGGCCTTGGTGATCATGTCTGTCCTCAGCCTTCTGTCTCGTTAGTTAGTTAGTCGACAGATCATCCTCATTGCACATCGAACCATTCAGTCCATAAGTGCTCGGATCCTCTCCTCAGCAAATCCCGCAGCGTGTAGCGGCTAACGACGCCAGTTCTGTGTTGGTTTATCAATCTTCTTTAGCTTCCCATGTAGTGTTCTTGTTTGGCCACCCCTCTTTTAATTTGCTGTTCTCGCAGTCTGACCATGGTTGTAGAAATGGTCTGTCTCTTGTAATGCCAAACTTCTTATAGTGATCATGTCTGTCCATAGCCTTCTGTTTTTCTTCGGCTTTGGGGTGTCTATTTGGTCATGTGTCAAAGAACACTTGTTCCTGAAGCGAGGCGCTGTCGTCATTTGGAGGTGACAGGTTCGAATCCCGGTAGGTAACTACAGCTTTCAATTGTTATTTTGTCTTGTGCGTCCTCGAGCCTCTACTTCCTTCTTCTACTTCTATGCGTGCCACACAATACGTGTGTGTTTATTTAACGCTAGATCAGAGCGCTCGCTCATAAACTTCCGGTGTGCTGATGTCAGGTAGTGGGTTCAACCCCTACACCGGTCAGTTGGACTACATTGTTGACTTCTCGTCCTTGGCTCGGGGACGTAAATTACAAGAACCTCAGAAGTTGAAGTGGGTTCGCCAGACGGCGAGGGACACTGGTAATAGGGAAAGCTAATCCACTTGCAAAATCAGTCCAGTGCACTAGAAGTATATCACGTGTATGGACTACGCTTGAGTTCAAAGCGAGTGAACGCACACCCAAAAAAAAAAAAAAAATACTTCAGTAATTAATAATCATGTACCATTCATCCATCATGTGCCATGTCGGTAAGCGTGGGCGGTCATGTTTCGCTATCTTACACGATCACCAGAGTCGTGGATCAACTCTGTGTTCTTGTCCCGACCATACCACGTGGTCAAGCCATCTAAATAATTACTTCTCTGTCTTCCCCTTGTTCTTTTCTCCTCAACCTTGCCAGTTGTCACAAACTTCTCTATTTTATTTCTTCTTATAACGTGTCCAAAAAAAATTGACTGTCTACGCCTAATTTCTCTAATAAGTTTACGGTTTTAATATGCCTCTTGTAGGACTTGCTTATTGGTTTTTCTGTCTGCCCATAGTATTCTATGCGTTTTCTTCAGAAACCACATTCCCACTGCCATTAGATGTTTTTCAGCTTGTCTGTTCCTTGTCCACGCTTCACATCCATACAAAAGTACAGGTTCTATGTAGCACTTCAACACTCTTTTTCTCGTTGCAAGTGACATCTTTTAATTGGTCAGTATGTTTTCCATCTAGCAAATGGCTACCTTCGCCATGGTGATTCTTGTTGTAATCTCTTCAAGGCACCTCCCATCAGATGTAATCTCATCTCATCTCATCGTATCCTGTTCCTCTTGTATCTTGCGGTGTCTAGGTGAAGTAAACACAGCGGGAGAGTGCCTGCTTATGGGCTTCATGTATCGATATTCCCATGGACTCTGTTATTCCCTGCGTCTATCGTTTACGTGGTCGGCCACTTCCTCTGTTTTCCTCTGGTCAGATGTAATAACTGCTCTAATCTCTTTAAGGCACCGCCCACCAGATGTTATAACTGCTCTAATCTCTTCAAGGCACCTCCCATCAGATGTAATGACTGTTCAAATCTCTTCTAAGCACGTCTCGTCAGCTGTTACAACTGCTCTAATACTAATATCTTCAAGGCACCTCCCACCAGGTGTTATAACTGGTCTAATCTCTTCAAGGCACGTCCCATCAGATGTAATGACTGTTCTAATCTCTTCAAGCACCTCCCATGTTATACCTGGTTCTAATCTCTTCAAAGTATCTCCCATTAGATGTTATGACTGTTCTAGATTGTTGTACCTAGATTTTTGTACCTAGATTGTTGTACCTAGATTGTTGTACCTAGATTGTTGTACCCGTTGTGTCGTTACATCTTCATAAAATGTTATATTTCTATTGTAGGGCACGGCGTCCAATCCCAACCCCAGGTTGATTTGATAGACAATTTTCAGTAGTTTGCCACTGAAGTCAACGTTTAAATACAACTGGTAAGTGTAGAGAATTAACCCCCTTCTTAACTTCTTAAATCTGCATACTAGACTACTATTTATTATTCGTAACACCAAAATCACAATATACAAAACACTGATCAGACCAGTTGTGCTGTATGGCTCTGAAACCTGGAGTACAACGAAAGGAGACGAAGCCTTGTTACAAACCTTTGAGAACAAAATTTTAAGACGCATCTTTGGACCCATTAGGGATACACAAAGTGGAGAGTGGAAAAGAAGAAGTAACAAAGACATTTATGATTTGTTTAAGTCCCCGCTAATCACTGGTATCATGAAGGCTAATAGACTACAATGGCTGGGGCATATAGAAAGAATGGAAGATAATAGGGAAACAAAACTCGCTTACACTCAGGAAGTAAATGACCGTAGACCCCGAGGTAGACCAAGAAGGCGGTGGAGAGATAATATACATACAGACCTACAAGCACTTGGAATCAACGACTGGCAAGAGAAGGTCCACCAGAGAGACGAATGGAGACAGATTGTATTTGCAGCAAAGAACCTCAATGGCTCGGAATGCTGAAGAAGAAGAAGAAGAAGAAGAGAGAAGAGTACTAATGGGTAATAATGTGCACGCATTTTAAAATTCTAGCGGGCGTGTTGATGTGGCGGTTAGGACGTTGCGTTGACAACGGCTCGAGCGCGGTCGGGCGTGGCTTCGATACCAGGTCTCGATGTTCGCTACGGGAGGGAAAGACTGACCACTTATTCCTCCGTGCTCATAGGCCTATACAATGTGATGGTCCCAGCACTTCACATGTCCACAGCTGGTTCGTGCTGCGGATTTTAAAATTGTTAATCGTTGTACGTGGCAATAGAGGAGATAATTAAAATTTATAACCAGGACCAGGACAATAAGAATCGAAACGTGTACTGGCTGTTATCCTATAATGAACGCTTGGAATATCAGCCCCAAATCTTGTCTTTCGGTCTTTAAGCGTTAGAACAGTTTTAAGAAAATGGAAGCGTATAAATACCTACCGTTTAGAAGTGTCTATTCTTCCGGCACCGCTGATATTTTCTCGGTGATCGAATTCTTTTAGCTAAACCCACAGAGCGCTTCCATAATTAGCCAGGTACGGGTTGAGTGTGTTCGGTGGATATGAATTAAAAGTCGGCCAAGATCCGGGATTTATAACTGCATAATTGTTTCGAATTAAGAGTTGAGTTGAAACAAGAAACGACATCACGGCATTCGCGACATTCCCATAACGTGCTTCGTCCCTATCTTCAACAACCAGCGATGACTATCGATCCTAATGGTACCAGTTTTATTCTGATTATGTGTCCTTCTGGCCTTTCCTGGGAGTACTGAGTGTGGGCCGGATCCTTCGATCACTCCCTGCAGCACCATTCTCTCCAGGCCGTGGTGATTAATCCTTTCATCTACACCAGTGCTTCCCAAAGTGGTGGTCCGCAGCGTGAGTTGGAAAAATAAAAGTAAGAAAAAAGTTAAATATTTTCTTCTTTGAGGATTATTTAGAACTTTTTACAAACAAGATTGTCCTTTTCTCAAAACATGACATCCGCACCGTTTTTATGGTGATTTAATTTTAAAATAAATTGAACCTGCAGCCGTATAGCCCAAGGAATATTTATTTTTAAGGAGAAGCGAATATCATTGGTGCCACGGAGACTCCCTTCAACTTTTTTTAATCATTTGTTCAATGGGAAAGTTAAAAAAATAGTAACCAGTTGAGACCGATACTAAAATTTACGTTTCATGTAGACGTCTAGACTTGTTCTAGTATATGTTATTAAATGTAGCTTCCATGTTTACGTATACTGTGTAGGGGCAAGGGGTGGGGAGGTTAAAGGGACGGAAATCGAAAAGGAGGGAGGGGAGAATGACATTCTGAACATATGGTGAAGGGGTCCATGGGCCAAAAAAAGGTTGAGAACCACTGGTCTAGAGGAAACAAACTTTGCTAAAATGCATGCCGAAGTCGGACACACTGACATTTGAGGTGCATAACTAGGTGTCATTTACCCTCCTTGTAAGAGTAAGAGAAAGAAGCTATGACATACTCACCTCGAAAGAAGAAGAGAAAAAAGAAGTATGAGGGGGGTTCACATGAAAACCTTAAACGTATGATAGAAATTACAATACCCACGCCATTGTCTTGTAACCTGACAATATTGTTTTTAAGGATGCCAAGAGTGTTAAGAACGTGACATCGCGGTGCAGATGGTGACATATAAGGACAGTTTAAATATGGCCGCCCACTTTTGACATGCACCAAATAGGAGCAGCGTTCTGTTATCCGTTCTTTTAGCAGTGAAAGGGTGAAACAGACATTCATCGGCGAATGAAGGTCTAGTATGGTGATGCATGCCTGTCAGCCCAGCAAGTGTATGAGTGGCGTAGGAAGTTTCAAAACGGCATGACTTCTGTGACAAACTGTTCACGACCACGACAGGTCAGACACACCGAGTAGTTACCCCAGAGTCGATTTTTCTACAGGAATCCAAGCACTTTATCGACGCTTGAGAACTTGTATTGAACGCAGTGGTGACTACATCGAAAAAGCATACATTTGCCTCGTTTTTCTCCTATAGTGATTGCGAAATGGTTCATCGCTCCACGATGTATCTTGCCATCCGTCCATCGTTGCAAGGGAATAAATTAGCGGACTATTTTTTTTTTGTGGGGTGGGGAGGGGGGGAGCAACAATATTATCCATCTATAATTTTCGTAATGCTAAAAATTCTTTATTTTGCAGCATTACCAAATATCCATTCTCTCCATTCTGCTGGGATTTCTTCAGTAGTCCAGACTCTGCTAAATAATGTATGCAACTATTCAGTTCACATGTTTATTTTGGCTTTAATAGCTTCTGTTTGGATACTATCTGAACCTGCAACTTTCCCATCTTTCATTGATTTTAGTTAGTTAGCTGCATATCTGTTCAGTAGTTACAGACCTTGTTAGAGTTTTAGATCTTTACTCTTTTGATGTTAGATGGTTTATCAAAGTTGATATCAAGTTCTGCATGTGAAGCTTGGATATCTTGGTGGGATGGGTCGAGTCTGTTCATTTAATCGTTATCGAAGGTGAGAAATTCGCCATTACAATTTTTTATCAGTGCACGAGGTTGATTACATTTTCCTTGTGTTGTAAGATTTTATAGGGCTTCTTGTCGCTGTTGCTACCTCATTTGCTAGGCTATTCAACTTTTATAGGCACTTTTGTATGCTTTCTAACTTCTTTGATAGTTTATGCGTCTTTTTCTCGGGCTCTGGCTTAATAGTTCAGGTTAAGCCATTTACTGTTCCTTTTTTTATCCGTGCTTTATGTTTTCCCTTCCCCTTAACACTTCTTCTTCTTCTTCTTCTTCTTATTATTATTATTATTATTATTATTATTATTATTATTATTATTATTATTATTATTATTATTATTAATATTCCCTTGTCATCTTTTTTCTTTTTCGTGTTCTCCGTCCTCTTCTTTGCAAAACATCATAATGTCCCATTTAAAAATGAAACCTTAACAATAAAGGGCTGAAAAAGAAATACACAACTATGCATTTCTCAAGAAGCGACAAAACGGGTTTGGCTTAGGGCTGACGAGCCAATTCTGTAGATAACTTTAGCTATAAAATCCAACATTTGTGTAGATAACTTTGGCTATAAACTCCAACAATTCCGTAGATAACTTTGGCTATAACACCCAACAAATCTGTAGTTAACTTTAGTTATAACATCCAATTATTCTGTAGACAGCTATAGCTATAAAATCCAACAATTCTTGAATAATTCGTTGGAATTATTGGACAGCATGGCATC
Source organism: Cepaea nemoralis (assembly GCA_014155875.1). Taxonomy (NCBI): domain Eukaryota; kingdom Metazoa; phylum Mollusca; class Gastropoda; order Stylommatophora; family Helicidae; genus Cepaea; species Cepaea nemoralis. The sequence continues at coordinate 15,369 of JACEFZ010019977.1, read as the reverse complement.
AGGTGGAATAAAGGGCACGAAATATACAGAACAAACAAGAAACTCCAAACAACTGACACGGATACAATTAAATGCATTGCTGTACTTTTATGTAAGTATAATAATATTAAAAATTTTAAGCAGTTTGTTTTAATATTAGTTATAATCATACACACGGTATTCGGTGACACACGTGTCGAGTCCACAATAAGGAGACAGTAAATAGTAAAATTATATATATATATACACATGACAAACTCTACATGACTATGTATGTGTATATATGCAGAGTTTATCATGTGGTTGTATCGGTTATTGTTTGTTGTTTGTGTGCTGACGAAGACTTTGGTCGAAATGTCCATTTTGGCACTTTTGATTGTGTCTATAGTCTGTTCTTGTTTGTTTGTTGTTTTTTTGTTTGGGGGGGGGGGGGGGGGGGAAGTATGTGGGGGGGGGGGGGGAAGTGGGGCATTCATTGTGTGCATCACCTTATGTTTGTTGTGTTTGTTGCGGGGGCGGATGGGAAAGGGGGAGGGGGGATATCTTGTTGCTAGCATTTATGTTTGTTGTTGTTCGTTGGGGAGCGAGTTAGGGGGAGGAGTGCACGGGGGCGGGGGGGGCTCTCATTTGGTGCCTCGCTTTTGTGTTGTTGTTTGTGGGAGGGGAGATTTCTTTGTCCTCCCTGTTGCTTGTGTTTGTTTGTTTGTTTGTTTGTGGTCGTGTTGTTTGTTGTTCTGATGTTTGTTGTTGGGGGGGGGGGGGGCGATTAATCTTTGTGTGACTCGCCTTTTGCTGGTTGTTTGTTTATTTGGTTTGTGTGTTTGTTTGTTTGTTGATTTGTTTGTTGTGTTGGTTGTTGTTGGTTGTTGGTTGGTGCGTGGTGCTTAGTTGGTTGGTTGGGGTGGTGGGTTCGGTGATTCATTCCTGTTGCCTCGCCTAAATGGTCATTACATTATTCTAGCCATGTTAATAAGAATGTATAAAGTGATATATTCAACTTAATGCGTTTTAGACATATTCGCGCTGAATGAACGTTAGAAACAGTGTGCAGTTGCTAAAATAGAAATATTGGCACCGAGATATCTCGGCCGTAATGCTGAGTCGTCAAACAAGCGGAAGTCTTCGTGGCTTGAACAAATCACAATGTTGAGGAACCACGAGACACAAAACAATGTAAAGAAAGGAAATACGCGGTACGAGAGAAGGATGTAAACCTAGGGGACAAATAGTATAAAAGACCCCTAGAGACTATTAATGCAGACCGACATTGATTTAATAGAGAGGACAGACGGGCAATTGTTGAAGGGAAGGTTAGGATGCTTCACGATCAGCTCATATTAGAATACTTGAGTGATGTATGATGATGATGATGGATGATGATGATGAGCTGATATGATGATGAATGATGTGATGATGATGACGATGGTGTGGTCGTGGGAGGTATAATGGTAGGTGGTGATGATTTGGTGGTGATGGTGATGATGATGATGATGATGAGATGAGATGATGAGATTGCTGATGATGATGATGAGATGGTCGTGTTGCGTTAATGGTGGTGGTGATGATGTTGGTGTGGTGATGATGGTCGTGTTGACGGTAATGTGGTGGTGAGATGCTGGGGTGATGGGATGATGATGATGATGATGAGATGATGATGTGGATGTGAGTTGAGATGAGGTCGTGTTGACGGTAATGGTGGTGGTGATGATGTTGGTGGTGATGGTGATGATGATGATGATGATGAGATGATGATGATGATGATGATGATGATGATGATGATGATGATGGTCGTGTTGACGGTAATGGTGGTGGTGATGATATTGGTGGTGATGGTGATGTGATGATGATGATGATGATGATGATGATGATGATGATGATGGTCGTGTTGACGGTAATGGTGGTGGTGATGATGTTGGTGGTGGTGATGACGATGATGATGATGATGATGATGATGAGATGATGATGATGATGATGATGATGATGATGATGATGATGATGATGATGATGATGATGATGCCCCACAAAGTGCAATTTATTAATTCACTATACACGGGACATTACAGACACATTGGGCCCGACCACTACATCTAGAAGGACAGCAGATGCAACAGGCGAGAATCTAATTCAGTTGTGTTTTTTTCGTCTCTGTCTCTTGAACCCAAAGTAGTAATTACCAATTATAGTAGTGCTGAACTGAATTTTGCTTGTGGTTTAGCTTTCCCTACATACCAGTGTCGACACCTATCAGGCGAACTCACTCGTCTTCAGGCGGTACTTGTTTTTTCCGTCAAAAGTCAAGGACGATTAAGTCAACATTTAGTCACTGGCCGCTTTAGGGTTGACCGCTACATCGGAGTCACACACCGGATGATTAAGACACCGCACGACACTTACCATTCTGCATACTTACCCCCAGTGGGCTTATGATGAGGGGCGGACGTTCTGCAAAGGCTGCTACACAGATGAGGTTATCCGATTGTCACTTTCAGTCATCATATATCATATGAAAGAAATTACTTTAACAGATTCAGTGCCGACGGAAATATATCGCCAAATTGTAATCTCCAGTGTAAACGAAGGACCATATATCGCCATACTAGAGTCATGGTTGTTTCTGTTTCGTTTACGGTATTTGCCGCAATTAAATGCTCAGTGAATAATAATTACATTATAATGCACGTTCATTTGATTGTTTGCTATGTTTGCTTCCTACTTTTTATTTTGGCACTGAATCAGTTAAAGAAAGACTAGTGAAGAAAAGAAGCTATGGGGGAGAAGTTAAAGAAACGAATGCTCAATACCTAAAGAGTTAAAAATACCTTCTGAAGCATGTGATAATTAACTGCAAAAACACAGCTATAACAAGAAAAATCCGCAGAAATAGAGCAATGCAAACGGACATCAAAGTGTCTTTGTTACAGCCAAACTTTGCCGGTCGGCCGTGGCACAGCAGAAGGTGCTTCTCAAACTGCAACCTGGCAAGTTCGTCTTGAGGGAATGGGTAGTTGGCGCCAAGTCGGTAGGCAACCGTGAACCCAGATGTGATAGCTACTTCATGCGTGCCGATTAAAGTGTAAGTTCCACAATACCACGTGTGCTTAGTTCCTTGAATATACCTCATAAAGGGCACAGTAAACGCAAAATGGCGCCATGAGTGAGAGAATTTTCGCCACCATCTTTCGTATCTGATTTTACTCGTGTCGATTTCTGTGATCGTCCAACAGTCTTTCTTTGCGTCGTCGAGGAAGATCGTCTGGTACACATTTCTCCCGGAATCCTTCAGCTGAGGCTGATAGTTCGAGAGATTAAATGACATCTCTATCTTTGTCGGATCAGTCGAGACGGACCTGATGAAGTACTGATCAACGTTTTCGTTTAGTTCGTAAAATCTTCTCATGTAATCAGTATCTTCATGAGTTATCGAGACATCGCTGTAATACTTAATATTTCCAAGAACCTTCCGCTCCAAAAAGGTCGGGTTTTTCAAAACTGCAAGTATAGTTTCCGCATCGCAAGCAAAAATTATATCGTCAAAAACCTCTTCGCAACCTTTTTCATCCATGACAGAAATTCTTCCTTTTTCCCGGGTCACAGAAATTACCTTCCGGTTAGCATGGAATGTACAATCAATTTTCCCTATAATTGTTTGGTACATGTCACAAAGTTTTGGGAAGATGAACATTTCTGGTGTCTGGCTCAACAGTCTTTCCGGGTCGTAATCAAACAGTCGTAGCTTGTCGTCAAGAAACACTCTAGCAACTACAGCAGCCGAAACACTGGCGGTTTGGTTGCCAGTGGCAAAAAACAAAGCCACAAGCGGAAGCACCATTTGATAACAGAATGCCTCAGAATACCCAAAAATTTTGAGCACTTTAGAAATGGGAACGAACACAAAAACACATTCAAGTTTGTTGATTAAACGAAGTGTTCTGCCGAATTTCCTAATCTCATCCTTGTGTTTGTCTATGAGTGGTGTTTTCGTGTAGTTGGTCCAGGCTGTGGGGCCTTTTCCAAATGAGATTTTGACGTGTGTTGGCGAGCCTTGGAATCCAAACTCTGCCATCAGATTCAGCGTGTTTCTGTAGGACGGCGTGCCCGCCTGGACTCCGTCATTGATGAATAAGTCTCCGGGACCTGTGAGCAATACAAGTGTTACCATGAGTGGAAAAGAGGAATTTGAAAGCTTTGTAAGAAAACAATCGCAAGTGGCAGAATTGATGTTGCAGTTAAAAAGCCTTCGTCAGCATATAAAACAACATAAAAACTGCAAAACGTCACTACTGTATCCACTTTTAAAATATTCGTATGTCACACTTTTTGACTAGTGTAGCCATTTCTGGCCTTAGGGCTGTGATGTGATATGGCCAACACATTTTTTAGACTCGAAAGCAAGGAGGAATAGGTGGCCAATCATTTCCTCACTTTAGCAAGCCCAGAATGTCCTCATGGCATCGACTAGGTTCTTATCAACTTCGCCGAAGCGCCCTCCATGTCTGCGTGTCTGTGTGTGTAGATATATAGGTAGGTAAGTGGGTGGGTAAGTATGTAGGTGTGGGTGGGTAGGTAGGTAGGTATATAGGTGGGTAGGGGTGGGTAGGTTGGTTGGTAGGAAGATAGGGGTGGGTATATAGGTAGGTAGGTAGGTAGGTAATGAAGTAGGTCAATATTACCCTATTAAGAAAGGTGTGTGACAGGGATGTGTAATGTCTCCAGATCTTTTTTCCCTATACAGTAAAAGTATTTTCAGAACTGTTGACAATATCAAAGAAATAATCATTGGAGGACATAACATCAATAACATTAGATATGCGGAAGATACAGTATTGATTGCAGAAGATACAGTATTGATTGCAGACAATGGACAGGATCTGCAACATTTAGTAGATTAGAATTAAATTTTAAGAAGACACAGATTATGGTTTTCACTAAGAATAAGGAAATACCACAATGTAATATACAAGTAAATACGATTATTCTTTAACAAATGAATCGGTACAATTATATCGGAACAGTCATAACATCTGATGGGAGATGCTATGAAGAGATTAGAACAAGAATCGCCATGGCAAAGGCAACCTTTTGCAAGATGAAAAACATACTGACCCATAAAAAGATGTCATCTGCAACGAGAAAAAGAGTGTTAAGGTGCTACATAGAACCTGTGCTTTTGTATGGATGTGAATCGTGGACAATGAGCAGACAAGCTGAAAAACATCTGATGGCTGCAGAAATGTGGTTTCTGAGGAAAATGCAAAGAATATCATGGACAGACAGAAAATCCAATGACCAAGTACTACAGGAGACAAATGAACACCGTAAACTGATTAGAGAATCTAGACGTAGACGGGCACAATTGTGTGACCACGTTATGAGAAGAAATACACTGGAGAATTTTGTGACAACTGGCAAGATCGTGGGGAAGAGAACAAGGGGAGGGCAGAGAAGTAAATACCTGGATGGCTTGGCCACGTTGTATGGTCGAGACAAGAACACTGAGCTGATCCACGACTCTTGTGATCGAGTGAGATGGCAAAACATGATCGCAAACGCTTACCGGCATGGCACATAATGATGATGATGAGTAGGTAGGTAGGCAGGCAGACAGACAGGTAGGTAGTTAGGTAGGTAGGGTAGATTGCTAGGTAGGCATGTTGGGAAACCAGTTTTTGTCGTGCTTACACAGAGTGTTGTTGTGCTTGGAGTCAAGATGCAGTCATCCAAAAAGATCCAACAAATGATAAATCAGGAAATTGTTTTTGACTTATTTATGATGTATAATAAGTAGAGAATTAATAGATGTATTTGATTAACTAACATTATACTGCAATTTGAAATTTTTATACTGAAAGCAAATAATTCATTGGGAAATCGCAATCATTTTGGATTAATTAACACAACATATTTGCTCTGCTTTGAGATGATATAATTTCAGAACACAGAGGTAAGAATAGAAGCATACAAGATGTTTAACGGTGCATATATATTTATATATGCACTGATAACCATCTTGTATGCCTCTATTCTTACCCCTGTGCTGTCTCCCTATTTGTTTATCCTGTATGCCGAAAATATAATTAGAAATGTCAGAGATGATATAAACAAATAGAACTATTGATTATGTGGTTGTTTTGGGATTTGAAATTTAAATATTGAGCACAACCCACTACTGGCAACGCTGATCGTATTCTGGTATGAATCTAAGGCCTATCCACGTCAATATGGAAGCACTATACTCGAGTTTCGCCCTCATTTGAGCTCGTCAGCCTACGATGGGTAGCGTTGTGATGTTCTGTTGTGATAATTTGGTGTGTCCAGTGTGTGCCGCGTGGTTACACACCCGCATCACACGCGTGATCCGGGACTGTTTCCGGATCCGGTCAGGGATATGCACTACTGACGAGCTCAAACGAGAGCGAAACTCGAGTATAGTGCTTCCATATTGACGTGGATAGGCCTTAGATTCATACCAGAATGCGATCGGCGTTGCCAGTAGTGGGTTGTGCTCAATATTTAAATAGAATTGAATTGAAATAGAATTGAAATAGAATAGAATTTAAATAGAATTGTCCTCACTTTCCTATATTTTCATAGCAGACTGTTAACATATTTTTGGCTACTCCAATCCTTTTTTGGCAACCCATTTTTAATTCAGCTGGCCAAGTCACCTTTCCGGCCTCACGTGGCTAAGTTATAGATCGTGTGTTAGTGTATTGTGGTCTTTCGTTTGCTGTATCTCGTTGTTAGCTGTGTTGTCATTGACAAAGATTCTGAGAATCGAAACGTCTGTGTGTCGTATTGTATGCGTTCGTGTGTATTTTATCTTATTTTATTATTCATTTTTATATTTATTGAGTGCTTCTGATTTCGGATTTTTCACCTGTATTTCGCGACACGTGGATCTCTTTGTAAGGTATGTGCAACGTTTGTTGATGTTTAGTTCGTTTTTTCTCGCAGGAGTTTAAATACCTATTTGTTTCCATTTCATATTGTTATATCCTGCTGGAGCCGCTGCTTTTTCTCTCTATTCCATATCATTTAAATAGAACTATGATGCCCTAAATATCGGTGGTGATAAAATACCAGAGATTCGACATGCTGGTGATACAGCATTACTATCTACATCAAGAATAGTGTAGAAAAACTAATAACCTCAACCCAACAGAATAGTGACAATCACAACTTATATCTTAACATATCCTGGGAAGGTTAACCCGGTCAACAAATGCCCGCAGAAGTCGGATGTGGCGGCCTAACGGCGGAAGAACGCAGCTCTGCTGTAAACAGGCACAACGCAATCACGTCCGGAATATAAAAACTCCGGATGAACGCGAAGAAGATACCTTAACATATCAAAAACAAAGATAATGCATACAGACAAAACTAATATGGAGAAAACAAATATGTGTTAATGAGGAAAATTGGAGGTGGTAGAAAGTTTCGAATATCTTGGGTCATTAATTACCAACAATGGTGACACAGTGAAAGAAATTAACAGCCGAATATTGATTGCTCTTCAAATACTAAACAACTGAATACATTGTAGCGTGGGGCAAACAGACCTACAACAATTAGATTGTTAAGCAGTATGTATCTTTCCCATTGCAACATACGCATATGTGACCTGGACACTTATTAAACATGGTTGAAAAGCACATAGATTGCATTTGAATATAAATGTTATAGACGGGTTCTAAGAATATCTTGGGTACAGAAAAGAACACAGGCATCCATACAAGATCTGAATATTGAAGACGTTTGGCTACTATAGACGATAAAACAAAGAAAATTGAAATATTTTGGTCACTTGAAACGTCATGAAAGTTTGGAGAGAGCAATCATGGAGGGGTATATGCTTGGGAAGAGAGGAAGAGGAAGGGCAAAGAGAAGATGGGTGCAAGATGTGGCAGATGATCTCCAGATGGGTGTATCGGATGTGGACATCTTGCCCGAGAGGTTTTCCGGAAGGTTGTTATGGGAGCGAGGTTTTGCAAAGGACATGCTACTGAATGAATGAATGAGTGTGTGTGTGTGTGTGTGTGTGTGTGTGTGTGTGTGTGTGTGTGTGTGTGTGTGTACACAGACAGACACGCAAATATACAATGGATGGACAACAGATAGAAAGCCAGGTAGGTGGGTAAGTAGATAGGTAGGTAGTTAGGTTGGTAAGTAGATAGGTAGGTAGGTTAGTTGGTTGTTTGGTAAGTAGGTAGGTTAGTTGGTTGGTTGGTAAGTATGTAGGTAGGTAAGTATTAGGTCGGTAGGTAGGTAGGTAGGTAAATAGGTAGGTATTCGGTAGGTTGGTAGGTTGATACCTTCAAGACGAACAGACGAGGCAACTCCCCCTGGTCGTGCTGACTTCTCCCAAACATGGACTTGGAATTTGTCCGGACATTTTCCCAAAGCGTAGGCAGCTGCTATACCGGAAGCTCCGGATCCCACAATCAGAACTCGCTTTGACATTGTTTTGGTGAATCTGCAATTGACAGATTTCATAAACACTTGTGTTAGCAGGTTGCTAAATTATCTGAGAGTTCCCATAAACATCTATTGTTATCAGGATGCTAAATTATCTTAATCTAGGCGACGCAGAAGTGTTTCCAAGGTACCAGGGCCAGGTTTTATACTGGCCAAGACCTACTAACACGTCCTAGTCGTGCGTCCTGGGCAACAGATCCTATCGGGGTCCTGGCTAACCAGTAGGATCGTTGATTCCTCCGAAGTCGGAGAGTATCTGCCTGCACGGCGAAGAACCACCAGTCTGCACACCAATAAGCCAGACATGGAACAACGGATACTCACGCAAACCTCAGGTCTTGTATGACATCACATTGATGTTGGACAACAGGATGTCTTCATACGACATAAAGGACTTCACGCTGGAGTTCAGAGCCAGCCAACGCAAGCTAGCATCTTAATCTGGCAGATTTCATATACATATAATCTTAGCAGGTTGCTAAATTATTTGAAGCCGGGAGATCTCATAATCATGTTATGTTAGCAGGTTGCTAAATTATCTGAATCTGGGAGACTTCGTAAACATATGGTGTTAGCGGCCGGTCTCCCTTGCCTAGGGGTTAACGTCTTTCTACGTAATCCCATATATCCACGTGAGGAACGTAACCTGCGCGAGAATCGGTAGCGGTTCTCTCCGCGTCGGTAACTTACGGGGTATGTGAGCCTGTCGCTCAGAAAGCAATGGGAAACTACTGAGCGTAATCTTGCCAAGAAATAACAATCATCTGAAAGATGCTGATGTTGACAGCGATGTCCTGTAAAGGATATGCGAACCCAAAAAAATGGTGTTAGCTGGTAGCTAAATTATCTGAATCTAGGAGATTTTATAAACATGCAGTGTAAGCAGTATGCTAAATTATCTTAATCTGCGTGCGTGCGTGCGTGCGTGAGTATAGATACACAGACGCACGGACAGATACAAAGGCAGACCTTTATTTTCTGATCGTATAAATGATTCACTTCTGATTGGCTCAACGAACATAAAATAACGATAATGTCTTCTTCTTCTTTCTTCTTTCGTTCGCATGAAATACATCTATAACTTCAATGTTGTCTCCTGTATGAATCTAAGTCTTTTTTAGTTCACTCAGCGGTCCATAGAGTTTATCTTCCACTGTTGTCTCTCTAGGCTTGTGTCTTGTGCATTTGTCGCTGTCATTCTCAGAATTTGTGCTCGATACCTTTGACAACATCCAGCGGGGAGTTTTTGCCACTGCAACATACATTGTCTACATCACGGACTCAAGGAGTATACTTGGTAAAGAGGAGAAAGATATGTTTCGTGTGGAATGGTTCACCTCGCTTCAGAGGTCACAGATTGTGAGAATTGTATGGATTTTATGTCCAGGCCATGCGGGAGTGCGGGGGAATGAACAGGCTGATAGGCTGGCAATGAATGCACCGCTTGGTGGTAGATTTCATATGGACAAAGGGGTGGTGGTCGTGCGCCTGTAGGACCAGGTGGAGAAGGCGGGGGAACAGATCGAGGACCCGTATGTGGAAAGGATGCGATTGCGGGGATTTGGCATGGGTTCTGGTAGAATCTCAAAATTGAGAGGGGAGACCAGGAGAACTTTCAATCAGATAGCGGTGGTAACAATTAGTAGTGTGACTCTTCGCTGGCTGTTGAACGAAGGGACGGAGCTCGAATGGGAATGTCCCGAGTGCAGTGATGTCAGTTCTTAGCTCAACTCAACTCAACTCTCAGAATTACAGTAAACATTTACATTCAGTGTGGAGTTTTCATCTCATGTCATCTTATTCCTCTTTTAACTTGCGTGTCTAGGTGAAGCATAAACAGCGGGAGGGTTTCCGTTTAAGGGCTTCATGTGGAGTTTTCAAACAAACTTAAACTCATGTTACCACTTTGCGTGATTTTACAACGGGAAAAACTCTTTTCAACATCACAGGACGCGATGGTCAGAATGACCGAAAAGATAAGAACGCGTGCTCTTAAATTTCCTGTGTACTGATGCCGAGGTAGCTAGTTCAACCCCGTAAACTTAACAGTTTGGACTAAAATGTTGACTTCTGGTCATTGAATTCGTGAAGTAAATTACAAATTCTCAGAAGTCGGAGAACAGTTCGCTTGATGGCGAGAGACACTGATAGCAGGGAAAGCTAACCCTAAGGCAAACATCTATTCAGAGGACTCTCTAGTAGTAGCAACTATTATCAGTACTAGCACGTGTATGGACTACTCTGGCGTTCAAAGCGAGTAAACTCAAATAAACGCAACAACTTTTACTTCACACAATTTGCAATAACATAGCCCGCCATCTGTACTCAAATATTCCTGCCCTAAAGCCTGTAATATTCTCGTAACTTATGATTTGTTGAAGGCTGTTTTGGGCATGGAAAGATGAACATCGACTATCGCTACAAATCCAGACAAAAAAGAACAGTGTACAGCACAGGACAGCCACTCTCAGCTTCCTTGATGACAAATACCCACAGGATCTCTGGATCAGAGTCTACACAGATGGATCAGCACAAAATGCTGTTCGAAATGGAGGAGCGGGAGTGTACATAGAATACCCAAATAATACTAGGGACACAGCCAGAGTTCCAACAGGAAAGTGCTGCCATAACTATAATTGAGGCAATCAAGATAGCAACAGAGAAATTACAAAATACCAGCCATGGTACACAACACAACCTGTGGTGATATTGACAGATGCAAAATCAGTACTCGAGGCGCTCCTGTCTGGAAAATTGCCAGTTCTAAGGACACTACTTTCTGAACTTAGCAGTCAGCATAAGGTTACCATACAGTGGATAGCATCCCACTGTGGAGTACCCGGAAATGGCAGAGCTGATCGATTGGCTAAGGAAGAGGCAAAAGAAGAACAACTTGATGTGCCCATTACATACCATCAAAAGAAAAGAATGATCACATCAGTCAGAAGGCCACCAAATCCTACTCAAGACGACTACCACGTTATGGACAGACCAGAACGGGACATTATTCTGCGCCTTAGAACACGACACATTAGATTACGCAACCACATGTATACAAAATTCAAGATTGGTAGCTCAGCCATGTGCACATGTGGTTTGGCGTCGCAGACAGCAGAGCACATATTCCAGGACTGCCCAAACTACAACATATCCAGGTGAACCTTCTGGTCTAGAGAGACAACAGTGGAAGATAAACTCTATGGACCGCTAAGTGAACTAAAAAAGACTGTTAGATTCATACAAGAGACAACATTGCAGTTATAGACATATTTCAGGCGAATGGAAGAAGAAGAACAAGAACAAGAACAAGAACAAGAACAAGAAGAAGGCATCTTACAATGTGGATGATGTGGCACAGAATGCAAGACTGCAGCCAGACAAAACAACCTGCCAACTTATCATATTAATGCGGTCTTGCGCCTGATTGCATCACCCTATCTTCCTCGCTTGGATGAGCCTTCTGAGTTGACCTGCATGTTATGGGTGTGGACAAGTTGCGCTTAGGTAGAGCTGAACATCCTCTATCTGAAATCATACCTTTTCCATCCCCAACTGCGATGTAATCATCCACACGGATGGCTCTGTGCTAAGCGGTGAATGAAGTACATGGAAGTTTAGTTAGTTTAGTTACGTTACGTAAGTTACGTTAAAGTAAGTTAAGTTAAGTTAAGCTACGCTTAGTTTAGTTAATTAAGTTGAGGTTAGGTTAAGTTTAGGTTAGGTTAGTTTAGTTTAGGTTAGGTTAGGTTAGGCTATCTTAGGTTAGTTAGTTAGTTAGTTAGTTAGTTAGTTAGTTAGTTAGTTAGTTAGTTGGTTGGTTGGTTGGTTGGTTGGTTGGTTGGTTAGTTAGTTAGTTAGTTGGTTAGTTGGTTAGTTGGTTAGTTAGTTAGTTAGTTAGTTAGTTGGTTGGTTGGTTGGTTGGTTGGTTGGTTGGTTGGATGGTTGGTTGGTTGGTTGGTTAGTTAGTTAGTTAGTTAGTTGGTTAGTTAGTTGGTTGGTTAGTTAGTTAGTTAGTTGGTTAGTTGGTTGGTTGGTTGGATGGTTGGTTGGTTGGTTGGTTGGTTGATTGGTTGGTTGGTTGGTTGGTTGGTTGGTTAGTTAGTTAGTTAGTTAGTTAGTTAGTTAGTTAATGGAGGTGGGGCAGCCACAGCAGCGTTTATGCTGGCTGGAGTACAAACAGCACATGCATGGCGTCATTGCAACGGTCTCATAAAGTATGAAGAGAACAGTGAAGACAGAAATGCTTCAGACAGAGTGGCAGGCTTCAATTCAGCAATTAAAAATAGAGAGAATTTGTAGGACTTTTTTCCCCAGCATATTTTGGTGTTCTCGGTAACGAGGAGACAGACAGATTGGCTGAGTCGACACCGCTCAGTGAGGCATGGTCGTTACCCTTTGGGATATTGTGTATAATGCAGAAGTACAGATAGATATCCACGGCCTGGAGAGAATGATGCTGCTTTAGTGACGGTACTACCTGCTTTCTGTTAGCGCCGAATGTTGGGTGGCGCTATCCAAACCCGACAACCCACATTGTGCCAACGGCTTTGGGCGACGGGGCGCAATTGAGACGCTACAAGCCTTTTCATGGTGCGAAGAAATGCAACCTAAAGACAAAATATCATGGCAGGGCAGACCAGGCTCTAAGTCTTTGTTGGCAGCTGGTCGAGGATCGAAGCTCTGATTGACGAGCAGTTGGAGCATTGTTTTGCTGATCCAGCAGCTTCTGCAGCTTGTCTTGTTCCAGATGTATTTGTACTACCTTTCCTTTAGAGTGAACTAGACAGGCCGAGAGAAGGATCATGCTGCATGGGCAACACATGGTCTCTATATTTCAGCCCAGGCTTTGTTCTATGGAGAGGTATATGGTGTCTGCGAAGAATACTTGGTATTAAGTGGCAAGACAAAATCACAAATACTGAAGTATTGGAAAGATCAGGTTGTGTGACGGTTTATTCCATGCTCAGTCTTCGTAGACTTAGATGGATAGGACATCTTAGGAAAATGGATGATGGTAGAATACCAAAGGACATCTTTTTTGGTGAATTACAGATGGGTAAGAAATCTCAGGGTCGGCCTCTACTACGATACAAAGATGTGTGTAAGCGGGACATGATTGATACAGGCATTGATAATGCACACTGGGAGCAAGTCGCCGCTGAACGTGTTGCATGGAGGGCAAACATCAGAAATAGAATAAACACAAAGGAGAAAATTATTGCAGATAAGTCACAAACTGAGCGCGTGAGACGTTAGATGGTGCGTTATGTTGAAAATGACCATGTGTTCACATGCATCCGTTGTGAACGAACATTTACAGAGCAAATTATTATGCCTTTTTGAAGCACAGTATAATAAACTATCGTCTGTCAAGACGGCAAGGTGCCAATGAATGATGAACGTAGCAGGAAAAACAATATTATATACAATAAAATTATGACTGATCTGTTTACTTTATAAGGCATATAACTCTTCTGTGTACTCCTGACGAGATGCAGCGAAATATGCCAGGCAATAGGTCTTGCAAACTTTTGTTTTCTAGCTTCTGTTTTACAAGATATTCGCTTAGTGAATTAAAACAAAGAGACCATTACCTGGCATATTTCCCTGCCTCTTGCCAGGTGCAAACTGCAGTTAAATATCATATCAGGTGAATAAATGAATAATGCTTTGGGGAAATACTAAGTGCATAGACATTGATATTGTTCGAATATGCAGTATGTTATACCCACGAATGTCTAAGACTTAACGAAAGTTCCTCTGATTGCATAGCAATGGCTGGATTTTCTTAATCGATAATGCTTAGATATCTTCTTCTTCTTCTTCGTTCATCCAGAGGTTTTTTTTCGGATGTGATTGCGTTGTGCCTTTAACAAAGCGCTTTCTTGCCCTTTAGGCGACACATCCGATTCGGGGGCTTTTGTGACCGGAACCCACCGGGATGCGTAGAAAAATTTGAAACGATTAATGTTCGCGATTATAGTTTAATGCGTTTTTTTTTTAAATTAACTTTTCTGTTGGTGATTTTGCGTTTTTGATCCGTTGATGCACGAGGATTTTTAAAGAAAAATATTAAAGGGTGGAAAATATAATTAATAATTTTTATACGAAGGATTATTTTATTTTTTCTTTTTGTATTTATTACTTGCTAACTTACTTAGTTACTTCTTCTACTTTCTTTCTTAATGTATTTTGAAACCACATCAGCGATTTCTGCTACAGGAAAGAAGAAAACAACAGCTTTTGTAAAAACTTTACCAAAAGTTCATGTAAAGTCAATAGACAAATGCTGTTGTTTACCTTTAGTAAATACTCATAACAAATTTTAGACGTCCGCTTTTATAGGCAGACAGGGAATGGAGTCGGGGTGAAATAACAAGGGGGATAACATACAGTATTTTTCACAAAAAGTCATACAAATTTTTTTTGTACATCTCCATCTTTGTAAGCAATATTGGCATGGGTGTGTGACGTTTTTCCGTGTTAGCCCTGGACTTAGATGGACAATAAATAAGGAGGAGGATACGGTTGTTAAAAAGGACTTGTTTTTCCCTTTTTTTTTTAGTCTAGATGTTGGCCCCCTTCGATACAGGATGTTGCAAGCGGAAAAGATGATAAAGGATTTATATTGAAGATCGCGGTTTTCGCGGGGGAGGGGGGGGGGGTAACTGATATAGGGTTTTGTAGTCTCAACACTTTTTATGAGGTCAAATATGACAAAGAAGTACATGCGTCATCAAAATAAGTGCTAAAATTTCCATTAAATTATTTTCAATAGTACGCTATGGTCTAATGCTGTTTTTGGGGAAGTGGAAGATACCAATGAAGTATTTTTTAAAACAGGTGTTTGGGAAAAGTCCCCCAGGGCTCAAGTCACGACGTACACGTTTTTTTCCCCTTTTTTTTTTTTTTTTT
>JACEFZ010019976.1:0-58002 GCA_014155875.1 Cepaea nemoralis | reverse complement strand
TGAAAAGAAAGATGAGTAATTGGAAGGGCCGAATGTAAGACGGGCCTGCGTGCCCAATTTGTTACCCTTTGAAAATAAAGTCTGTTCGTTCGTTCGTTCTCTCTCTCTCTCTCTCTCTCTCTCTCTCTCTCTCTCTCACTCTCTCTCTCTCTCTCTCTCTCTCTCTCTCTCTCTCTCTCTCTCTCTCTCTCTCTCTGTGTGTCTCTTTACCCCTTTCTCACTCTGCCCGAGTTCTTGCTCTGCTAGTGCAATCCCTATTGTAGTTTAATTCCATTTCTCATGCCTCTGTCTATCTATTTCTATCCCTATGCTAATGTAACCAGCCCCCCCCCCCTTTCTTCTTCTTCTTCTTCTCTCTCTCTCTCTCTCTCTCTCTCTCTCTCTCTCTCTCTCTCTCACTCTCTCTCTCTCTTACTATCCCTATGTTAGCATAACTCTTGTTCTCATCTCTCTCTCTCTCTCTCTCTCTCTCTCTCTCTCTCTCTCTCTCTCTCTCTCTCTCTCTCTCTTCTCTCTCTTTCTTCTCTCTGGCCCTTCTCCCTCATGTTCTTGTAACCCTCTGTCCGTGCTGTACACAATGCCCCGGTAAGGCCTTTGTCCTACTCCACACTAGACACCGGCAAAGGTTGCACATGACACATGAATCAACCACGAGCAAGGTTGGTTATACATAGACGCTTCTTCCAGTCTATGCCTGCAGGCACATTCACCCAGACAGCATCACAAGCACATATACCCACGTCTGTTCATAATGTGCTGCATATTCTGTACAGGACCTGGCTATCAACTTCAAACTTTAAACAATTGCTTTCGGAGCGAGAGGTCAGCGTTGAAGCCTGTCTTAGCTACGTGAATAAAGGGTTCCCGGAGAAAAGAAGAGGCAATTGATATAAACATAGATAACATTTTGTGTATTTAATTCACAGTTTAAGACGATCAGCGTCAGAGATAGAGAGAGAGAGAGAGAGAGAGGAGAGAGAGAGAGAGAGAGAGAGAGAGAGAGAGAGAGGAGAGAGAGAGAGAGAGAGAGAGAGAGAGAGCAAACAGACTGAAGTTGGCTACATTGGGTAGTAACTAACTTCCCAGGCACCAGGATTATTTGAGGTGGGCAGGGTTTGAGTAGAAGTTACAAGAATTCCGTCTTGGTCAAGGTCGTACTTCCACTTCTAGGTTGACAAAGAAACTGACCTATTAGGTACAGCCTCCCCTTGTGCTGTCCCTGGCTGTGTAATATTCCCCTATCAACAGTGACAAAGAAGGAAAATGTGCTGATTCATTCTCCCCATGAGGGGGTATTGTAAATATGTAAATAACGGATCTACGAGCCTAAATATCTCTCTTTTTCAATACCGGTTCTTAACAGTCATATTAATACATTTTGTACTGTGCACTCCTGTATATTTGTGGGGTATTATTTTGGTGTCTCCTTTCCTCCGCTAGCCTACAGGACAGCCTTGGGCAAAGTGGAGTACCCGTTTAGCTCCCTGATCACGGGTACGTGAAGCTATGGGTGCAGTTGGTGGATGAAGTTGAAGAGCAGCCAACAGATAGTTGTAGGTTATGGTCCCCAGCTTCACGACGGTAGGCAGAGGATTTCTTTTTTGGGAGACAATGGCTACGGTCATCGACCAGTATGGTCACTGCTAGGGAGGAAAGCAATGGAAAACTACCTTCTTTACAGATGTCTAGAATATTATGTACTGTAGTCTCATCGATAATCAAAGAAACGGCGTAAATGGGTGCTCCATAGGAGCAGCCTCGCCCGGTAGGGATAGTAATGTGCACCAGATGACCCCAGACCGTCAGCAGGCGCCTGAATGCTGCCAGGGAGCGATAGTGTTGGTTTGGGTCAAGCTGTTCCCTGGGCGTTATTTAACTGTTGTTCAGTGGTGAACTTTTAAATGCTTCTTTTCTTGGCTTTCGTTGGGATGGCACGGTATGGGCCCTGTGTAATAAGATAACTTCACACGCCCTGGGCGAAAATATCATCTTGGTGCGCCACCACTGTACTCTTTCAGTTGCGCTTCATAGATATCTCTAGAGATGCTTACTCTTGATCTTATAGACATCTCTCCTGCCACTTCTGATGGTCGTTGAGCCTTTACAGTCTATAAACGTTAACTACTGAGACCGACGCAACATAGCTTGCGTAACCAGACACCGGTGTAGTTTTTCACAGTCTATTTTACTAACACTATACATTACACGTTGTCGATAGTACAATCTGTTGTTCCACAAAAGACTCACAAATATTCACAACAATGTCTACACAATCACTATTCTAAAAGAGCGGCATAATATTAGCCATGCTCTGTTAACTCAGAACTAGGTCCGACTCTGACCGTAGCTCTCGTTCAACTGACCTAAGGTGACGTTTTGTCCTCGCACAAAACGTCATGATTACTTTTCATGCTTGTGTGACCCATGTCGTGGTAGGTCACTTCGCACGGTCTCCTCCTGTCGACCGCGCTTGCCACAATTCATGCCATGTTCCAGGCCGGTATCAACTAGACCACGGCACTCAATACTACCTTTTTAGTTTATCACACATAATTCTACTTTAATTTACCTCTTTTCTAATCTAACCTTTCACGTGAAATATCTAATATTTCATGACTTTGATTATCAGTCCTTTGGTACTATCCCTGGACTCTGCCTGTGGAACAAGAATTTCTACTATCTAAAAAAAAATATTATATACAAGAGGTGGGCAAACTACGGCTCGCGGGCCCCATGTGGCCCGGCAACTGATTTTATGCGGCCAGCGAGGGCATTTAGAAATAAAAATGTTTACTCTTTTTAAGTTATTTTGTTTAATTTTACAGAAATTCATGTACCGGTATGAATGTTTTAACATTTTTGATAAAATTGCTTTCTAATTATCTAATTTTTTAAACAGTCCTTGACCTTCGTAATGTAATGCTTCTTCTTCTTCTTTCGTTCGACTTAAATGTGTCTATAACTGCAATGTTGCCTCTTGTATGAATTTAACTGTCCTTTTTAGTTCACTCAGCAGTCCATAGAGTTTATCTTCCACTGTCGTCTCTCTTGGCCAGAAGATTTGCCTAGACATGTTGTAATTTGGGCAGTCTTTGAGTATGTGCTCTACTGTCTGTGACGCCTATCCACATGTGCACATGGCTGATTCACCATTCTGGAATCGTGTATACATGTGGTTGCGTAATCTATTGTGTCCTGTTCTGTGGCGCATAATAATGACTTGTTCTGGTCTCTCCATAACGTGGTAGTCGTCTTGACCAGGATTTGGTGGCCTTCTGACTGATTTGACCATTCTTTTCTTTTGGTGGTATGTAACGGGCACATCAGGCTGTTCTTCTTTTGCTCCTTCCTTAGCCAATCGATCAGTGTTGTCGTTTCCGGGTACTCCACAGTGAGATGGTATCCACTGTATGGTGACCTTATGCTGACTGATAAGTTCAGAAAGTAGTATCCTAATACTGGCAATTTTCCATACATCATTTCATTTTCGTTGAGGTGAGTTTCTTGCAAGCAACATACGCTTACCTTTTCTTGGTCCAAGGTGTTTTCTAGTTCTATGTTTTGGTGTTGTTGCTGCTGACTCCCTCCGCATTCCAGTGCATTAGTTTTAGTCTTTGTTTGGTATTTAAATATTGAGCACAACCCACTACTGGCAACGTTGATCGTATTCTGTTATGAACCTAAAGCCTATCCACGCCAATGTGGAAGGACTAGACTCGAGTTTCGCTCTCGTTTGAGATCGTCAGTAGTGCATATCCTTGACCGTTTTGGGGTTTGTTTCCGGGTCCGGTCAAGGATATGCACTACTGAAGAGCTCAAACGAGTGCTTCCACATTGACGTAGATAGGCCTTAGGTTCATACCAGAATACGATCAGCGTTGCCAGTAGTGGGTCGTGCTCAATATTTAAACCGCAAATCCCAAAACAACCAACTAAATCAATTTGATTATTACTTGCTGGACTTTAGGCGGCCTAGTGTGCCTTGCCAGTGAGAAGACCTGATCGTTCGGGTCCACATCGATTGACGGACGTCATTCGCGGCGATCGGGCAAATCATGAGCTACAGCCTACGAGTTGTAATATTCTGTTATGATAATTGGGCCGTGTCCAGCGTGTGCGGCGTGGTTACACACCCGCTTCACACGCCAGTGATCCGGGTTTGTTTCCGGGTCCGGTCAAGGATATGCACTAATAACGATCTCAAACGAGAGCGAAACTCGAGTATAGTGCTTCCACATTAACGTGGATAGGCCTTAGGTTCATAACAGAATACTATCAGCGTTTCCAGTAGTTGGTTGTGCTCAATATTTAAATCTCAAATCCCGAAACAACCAAATAAATCAATTTGTTTGGTATGGCCAAACGCTTTATTCTCAGGTCCCCTGGGTCCTCAGGACATCTGAGAAGGACCTCCAGTAGCTGTGGTTGGACCCCTTTGAGGCATAGGGCCCAGCACTACACCTGCCCAGGGGGGTACAAAGCAGGGCGAGCACCATAACATTTAGCAGTAGATGACATTTTTCATTACGCGTGATTGCGGAGGCATTCTGATTTCTGTGGTGCGCCTCCTGGCTGGTTGCCTCCGTCTCCAGCACTTTTCCTTTGCTAGAGCAGACTGTTGTCTTACTCGAGTTTAGGTGTGTAGGTACGCATACACATGTCTGCGCATGTATGTACGTGCATACACAACTAGAGCGTTCTGGTTATTTCACGGCGCCAGAGACTCGCCGCCGCCCCTTCACCTGTTAGTTAAAACAGCTCCGCCAGGAGAAAGCCTGGAGTTGGGCTTTTACTGCATAGGCGATGAATGCACGAGCCATTGGGGTATTTATGTAAGGTTGGGCGCTTACCCCAACCCCGCCCCCGGCTACATACAGCAACATTTGGACCCATGTATTCCTAAAAGGCAAATTTATTGCTTTTCAAGTTGAGAAATATTTATCGACATGAAAAAATTTAATAAGGATGATTTTATGAAAAAATGAAAAACAGTCATTTCTCCGGTGAATAAAATGATGTATTTTGCAAGAAACTATTAAATTTTAAAGTTTTTTGCTGCTATAAATTGTTTCCATATTTACAGTGTCCAAATTAATTTATTTGTGTTAGTAGTCTTGATATATTTCTGAAATTTATTCTGAGCTTACTACTTGTTTTCCAAATAATTTATTTTCACACACAGCCGGAAGTAGGTTGTGTTTCATTTCCGTTTTAAAGTTTTGTACAAGTCTAACTGTTCGAATTTTTTTAAAACAATTAGTGTCAATAACAAACGTAAAATTGAAGATGAATGCCGTGTTTTTAATAATGAATGGACAACTAAGCACTGTTCTATAAAAGTTGGTAGCAAATCAGTTTGCTTGTTGTGTCGTGAGTCAAAGGCTGTCTTGAAGGAGTACAATTTAAAAAGACATTACCAAACAAAACTTTTCGATTTCAGATACAATTTAACAAGGGAGGGAAAGAAAATGCCCGGAGTTGGTGAAAAATTTGGAGAATCAGCAAACTATTTTCACTAAACAGTCTTCAATTCAAGATGCTGCAACTGAAGCTAGTCTTGTGCTGTCACACAGAATTGTAAAACAAAACAAGCCATTTTCTGGTGGCGAGTTCATCAAGGAATGTTTGCTAGATGCAGGAAAACAATTATGGGCCCAGAACTTTAAAAAAACACACACACACACACACACACACACACACACACACACACACACACACACACACACACACACACACACACACACACACACACACACACACACACAGATTTGACACCATTACTTTATCAAGGAGAACTGTGGTCAGGCGTGTTGACAAGATAAGTGACAATTTGATGCACAAACTTCAAGATGCAAGTAAACAATTTTTGTGGTACTCTTTTGCATTGGATGAGAGTACCGATGTACAATAAACTGCCCAATTATTTATATTTATACGTGGAATAAACACTTCTGTCAAACTCACCGAAGAGTCACTGAGTGTTGAGTCACTCAAAGACACAACCAGAGGCCATGATATATTCAGTGCTGTTACTAACTGTATTGAAAGAACTGGATTGGTTTGGAACAAGGTGGCAAGTGTTACAACTGACGGTGCTCGTGCTTTGACTGGAAAAAATTTAGGTCTGGTAAAGTTGATAAGTGCTAAGATTAAAGCAGAATATCCAGACGACACATCATTACCACTTCACTGGGTGATTCATAAAGAAAGTCTGTGTAAAACTGTTTTGAATATCAAGCATGTTATTGACCCAGTTGTCAGTGTCATCAACCTCATCAGATCAAGAGGACTTAATCACAGACAGTTCAAGGCATTACTTGACGATGTTCTGTACCATACCAGTGTTCGATGGCTGAGTCTCAGCAAGGTGTTGAGGCGAGTGTGGGAACTCAGAGAAGAAATATTGATGTTCCTAGAGATGAAGGGCATTGAATGTGACTTTAATACTAACATTGTCAGTAAAGAGTGGAAGCTAGGCTTTATTTTTACCATTGGAATTATGAAAAAGTTAAATGAACTGAATGTCAAACTTCAGGGCAATGGTGTGTTTGCACATGAATTGTATGTGCATGTAAAATCTTTGCAGGAAAAACTCTCACTGTTGTCCACACAAGCAAGTAAAAAACAAATGGTCAACTCCCTTTGCTGAAACAAGAAATCATTTCTGGTGAAATGATTGAAAAGTACAAAGCCCAATTAGATACACTGACTGAAGAATGTGGATCGAGATTTCAAGATTTCAAGAACTTAGAGCCACAGTTCAAAATTATCAGTTACCCTTTTAGTGCAGAAGCTGATACAGCCACAGAGGACATATTGTTAGAGCTGCTTGACTTACAAGCAGATCATGACCTGAAAGAGAAATTCAAGTCAGATGGTTTGCTGGATTTCTATGAATCTTTATCACAAGATTCATTTCCCAACTTGAAAAACTTTGCAGCTAAACTGTTATCATTGTTTATATTAACATACCTGTGCGAACAAAGACCATTTACATATCTAGGATAAGTGGTAAATAGCTAATTATCCCTGGATCAGGAAATCAACATCCGGATTGGTAAGGCAGCAACAACAATGAACAGGTTAAGAAAAAGAGTCTGGGAGAAGAGGAAGCTTATTGTCAAAACAAAGGTCCTTGTCTATCAAGCCTGTGTCCTTAGTACTCTTCTTTATGGCAGTGAAACCTGGACAAATTACTCACACCAAGAGAAACGTTTAAACTGCTTTCATATGCAGTGTCTGTGAAGAATTCTTGGTATTAAGTGGCAAGACAAAATCACAAATACTGAAGTATTGGAAAGATCAGGTTGTGTGACGGTTTATTCCACGCTCAGTCTTCGTAGGCTTAGATGGATAGGAGCATCTTAGGAGGATGGATGATAGTAGGATACCAAAGGACATCTTTTTGGTGAATTACAGGCGGTAGAGATCTCAGGGTCGGCCTCTACTCGATACAAAGATGTGTGTAAGCGGGACATGATTGATACAGGCATTGATAATGCACATTGGGAGCAAGTCGCCGCTGAACGTGTTGCATGAAGGGCAAACATCAGAAATGGAATAAAGACAAAGGAGAAAATTATTGCAGATAAGTCACACACCGAGCGTGTGAGACGTAAGATGGTGCATGATGGTGGAAATGACCACGTGTTCACATGCACCCACTGTGAAGGGACATTTACAGCGCGAATTGGCCTTATCAGTCACATTCGCTACCGCCATGAGTAAAAGTTATTATGTCTTTTTAAAGCACAAACTATCGTCTGCCAAGACGGCACGGTGCCAATGAATGCGAACAAGCATTCGCGTGCTTGAAGATCAACAAATCTAAGAATAGGGTTTTATTGTCGGACTGCAACTTGAATGCTGTCATGCGAATTTCAACAAGTAAACTTGCTCCAGATTTCAAGAATATTGTCAAAAAGTGCTAGCAGTTACATACATCTCATTAGAAATCAACAATTATAGTACAATGCAGTTGGTTTGTGTACAATCAGCTATTTACTTACTTAAATTTAATATTTAAATTACATTATCATTTCTATATAGCAAGGGGACTTAACTTAAGAAATGTTATTTCAAAGGACATAACTTTTAATTGCTTTGTATATATTTTATATATAGATTCTTGCATTGTTTTCAAAGATTTATAAATTCTTTTTCTACAGTTATTTACAGGCATATGAGATATAATAAATAATGATATAATCTTTAAGGCATTTTAAAAGTTTTCATAAAAATAATGCATCTATTTAAATAGTGAAAATTTTATAACTCATCTTTTTATGTTTAAAGAAGTTATCTACAGTCATGTAGGTGATTAAAAACAGTTTTCATTACAAATAATGGATGGTGTGTGGAAGCACATTCTTAAGTTACTTTTTTTTGGTTATATGAATTTAATGAGACGCTCCCCGCCAGGAGCTGGGCGAAGCCGCGCCAGGTCAGATAGATAGACAGACAGACAGAAAGTGGGGAACGGGAGTTTATATGACTACTTATATGAATTAAATGAGATGCTCCCCACCAGGGACTGGGTGAAGCCGGGCCAGGTCAGACAGATAGACAGACAGACAGACAGACAAACATACAAACAGACAGACAGACAGACAGACAGATAGTCGGGAACGGGAACGGGAGCTTATATGACTACTTATATGAATTAAACGAGATGCTCCCCACCAGAAGCTGGGCGAAGCCGAGCCGGGTCAGACAGACAGACAGACAGACAGACAGACGGACGGACAGACGGACGGACAGACAGACAGACAGACAGATAGATAGATAGATAGATAGATAGATAGATCCCCACCAGGGATTGGCGAAGCCGGGCCGGGTCAGCTAGTGTACACACACACACACACACGCACACACACACACACACACACATATATATATATATATATATGGCGTGCCCCCCACCCCCCCCCCCCCCCCCCCCCCCCCTCCCAATAGCTTTACATTTGTCAATGCGGCCCTCCGCACAGGAAGTTTGCCCACCCCTGTTAAGGCAGGAAATCAGACCCTTTCCTAATAACATCTGGCTTGAAACAGGGTGATGCACTATCGCCGCTCCTTTTCAATCTGGCTCTAGAGAAAGTTGTAAGGTAGGTAAAGGAGGAATGTGTTATTGGAGGAACATCCAGACTGCTTGGTTACGCAGATGATATAAATATTATAGGGGAAAATGAAAAAAAGACAGTGGAAATATTGACTCACTTAAAGGAGAAAGCTGAACGAACGGAGCCGGTTATCAACCAAGATAAGTCAGGATATATGGTAATTTCAAGAGAAGGAACGGCTAAAAACTCTGGCCACATACAAATAGATAATATGACCATTACAGGAACGGAAACATGCAAATACCTGGGTACAATCTTCAACTGCTCCAACATAATAAGGGAAGAAATACAAGCTAGAATCAACTCTGCAATAAGATATACTATGCACTACAACACCAGCTAAAATCAAATGTGCTATCCCGTAACACCAAGATCACAATTTACAAAACACTGATCAGACAAGTTGTGCTGTATGGAAAATCTTAAGACGCATCTTTGGGCCCATTAGGGATGCACAAAGTGGAGAGTGGAAAAGAAGCAACAAAGACATTTATGATCTGTTTAAGTTCCCGCTAATCACTGGTATCATGAAGGCTAATAGACTGCAATGGCTGGGGCATATAGAAAGGTTGGAAGATAATAGGGAAACAAAGCTCGCTTACACTCAAGAAATAAATGACCGTAAACCCCGAGGTAGAGCAAGAAGACGGTGGAGAGATAATATACACACAGATCTACAAGCACTTGGAATCAACGACTGGCAAGAGAAGGTCCACCAGAGAGACGAATGGAGACGGCTTGTATCTGCAGCAAAGAACCTCAAAGGCTCGGAACGCTGAAGAAGAAGAAGAATATCGTCCACACTTCATAATCATGGGACTTTATCAAATAAAGAATCCATTCTACATCTCTTCTATATACGTATAGAGGATCTGTAGGTTTATGGTGTCACTGGTTGTTATATAACCTTTGACCAATCTCTATATGTCAACCTTCTGTGCTAAAAAACTCGCCGTAAGTCTACAAAGACTGTATCTTGTGAATTACCTTTTATAAGCATGATTCGCATATGCATAGTATGACTAGCATTTTCAACATAGTCATTAATGTACTTTGCAATGATCGGTAGCATATAAACTATTTCAGAAATACATCACAACCAAAAGAAAATATTTAAGTCGGACACGCTATTTTGGTCAATGGCGTGTAGCCTCAGCCTCCTTAACGATATAGAGGACTGAAGTCTAACATTGCAATGAGTTTCAAAACGTCCCCTGGGCGTCGCCATGCCGTTCCTCAACCATGTTTTAGACTGAGTTCAGAATCACTATGAGTGTATGTAATTGATATCTGTTGGGACTTGTATTTGGACATCCTCCATACACGTTTCCCAAACATATTTTAGATTGCGTTCAGAATCGCTAGTAGTGCAATGGACATCTATTCAGTATATCCTCCATACACGTTTCCCAAACATATTTTAGATTGCGTTCAGAATCGCTAGTAGTGCAATGGACATCTATTCAGTATATCCTCCATACACGTTTCCCAAACATATTTTAGATTGCGTTCAGAATCGCTAGTAGTGCAATGGACATCTATTCAGTATATCCTCCATACACGTTTCCCAAACATATTTTAGATTCCGTTCAGAATCGCTAGTAGTGCAATGGACATCTATTCAGTATATCCTCCATACACGTTTCCCAAACATATTTTAGATTGCGTTCAGAATCGCTAGTAGTGCAATGGACATCTATTCAGTATATCCTCCATACACGTTTCCCAAACATATTTTAGATTGCGTTCAGAATCGCTAGTAGTGCAATGGACATCTATTCAGAATATCCTCCATACACGTTTCCCAAACATATTTTAGATTGCGTTCAGAATCGCTAGTAGTGCAATGGACATCTATTCAGTATATCCTCCATACACGTTTCCCAAACATATTTTAGATTGCGTTCAGAATCGCTAGTAGTGCAATGGACATCTATTCAGTATATCCTCCATACACGTTTCCCAAACATATTTTAGATTGCGTTCAGAATCGCTAGTAGTGCAATGGACATCTATTCAGTATATCCTCCATACACGTTTCCCAAACATATTTTAGATTGCGTTCAGAATCGCTAGTAGTGCAATGGACATCTATTCAGTATATCCTCCATACACGTTTCCCAAACATATTTTAGATTGCGTTCAGAATCGCTAGTAGTGCAATGGACATCTATTCAGTATATCCTCCATACACGTTTCCCAAACATATTTTAGATTGCGTTCAGAATCGCTAGTAGTGCAATGGACATCTATTCAGTATATCCTCCATACACGTTTCCCAAACATATTTTAGATTGCGTTCAGAATCGCTAGTAGTGCAATGGACATCTATTCAGTATATCCTCCATACACGTTTCCCAAACATATTTTAGATTGCGTTCAGAATCGCTAGTAGTGCAATGGGACATCTATTCAGTATATCCTCCATACACGTTTCCCAAACATATTTTAGATTGCGTTCAGAATCGCTAGTAGTGCAATGGACATCTATTCAGTATATCCTCCATACACGTTTCCCAAACATATTTTAGATTGCGTTCAGAATCGCTAGTAGTGCAATGGACATCTATTCAGTATATCCTCCATACACGTTTCCCAAACATATTTTAGATTGCGTTCAGAATCGCTAGTAGTGCAATGGACATCTATTCAGTATATCCTCCTTACACGTTTCCCAAACATATTTTAGATTGCGTTCAGAATCGCTAGTAGTGCAATGGACATCTATTCAGTATATCCTCCATACACGTTTCCCAAACATATTTTAGATTGCGTTCAGAATCGCTAGTAGTGCAATGGACATCTATTCAGTATATCCTCCATACACGTTTCCCAAACATATTTTAGATTCCGTTCAGAATCGCTAGTAGTGCAATGGACATCTATTCAGTATATCCTCCATACACGTTTCCCAAACATATTTAGATTGCGTTCAGAATCGCTAGTAGTGCAATGGACATCTATTCAGTATATCCTCCATACACGTTTCCCAAACATATTTTAGATTCCGTTCAGAATCGCTAGTAGTGCAATGGACATCTATTCAGTATATCCTCCATACACGTTTCCCAAACATATTTTAGATTGCGTTCAGAATCGCTAGTAGTGCAATGGACATCTATTCAGTATATCGTCCATACACGTTTCCCAAACATATTTTAGATTGCGTTCAGAATCGCTAGTAGTGCAATGGACATCTATTCAGTATATCCTCCATACACGTTTCCCAAACATATTTTAGATTGCGTTCAGAATCGCTAGTAGTGCAATGGACATCTATTCAGTATATCCTCCATACACGTTTCCCAAACATATTTTAGATTGCGTTCAGAATCGCTAGTAGTGCAATGGACATCTATTCAGTATATCCTCCATACACGTTTCCCAAACATATTTTAGATTGCGTTCAGAATCGCTAGTAGTGCAATGGACATCTATTCAGTATATCCTCCATACACGTTTCCCAAACATATTTTAGATTGCGTTCAGAATCGCTAGTAGTGCAATGGACATCTATTCAGTATATCCTCCATACACGTTTCCCAAACATATTTTAGATTGCGTTCAGAATCGCTAGTAGTGCAATGGACATCTATTCAGTATATCCTCCATACACGTTTCCCAAACATATTTTAGATTGCGTTCAGAATCGCTAGTAGTGCAATGGACATCTATTCAGTATATCCGTCCATACACGTTTCCCAAACATATTTTAGATTGCGTTCAGAATCGCTAGTAGTGCAATGGACATCTATTCAGTATATCCTCCATACACGTTTCCCAAACATATTTTAGATTGCGTTCAGAATCGCTAGTAGTGCAATGGACATCTATTCAGTATATCCTCCATACACGTTTCCCAAACATATTTTAGATTGCGTTCAGAATCGCTAGTAGTGCAATGGACATCTATTCAGTATATCGTCCATACACGTTTCCCAAACATATTTTAGATTGCGTTCAGAATCGCTAGTAGTGCAATGGACATCTATCAGTATATCCTCCATACACGTTTCCCAACATATTTTAGATTGCGTTCAGAATCGCTAGTAGTGCAATGGACATCTATTCAGTATATCCTCCATACACGTTTCCCAAACATATTTTAGATTGCGTTCAGAATCGCTAGTAGTGCAATGGACATCTATTCAGTATATCCTCCATACACGTTTCCCAAACATATTTTAGATTGCGTTCAGAATCGCTAGTAGTGCAATGGACATCTATTCAGTATATCCTCCATACACGTTCCCCAGCCTTGTTTTACATGGGCTTCTTCATCCCTATCTATGTCATTACGCCCCAAATGAAGGTACGTGTGTATTCTGACAGTATATTCCTCTCACCATCATTTAAGCATTGTAATATATCATTTGCCTTACTGTTTTACTATTGACCAATGTTTTTATTCACCTCTGGCGTCGTTAATTCAGCCTGGGCATATAAAGTTGCTGTTAGAATCATTTTCGACACGTTTATCTTCCTGACCTCTTTATCAAACCTGAGCATATCATTATGCTTGAAATGTGGCAACTTTCAAATTCCTGTTGACCAAAACATTATCCTATACAAATGTATCTAATCGGTTAGCAATTAATAACCCATATCCTGGTATTTCTGTAATATAAAAAAATATGCTAGTTCAACCTGCCTCCACACAAGAGTATTCCCTATGCATCGCTATCCATTGTCATGGTACTTTTCGGTCGAGCCCAACATAAACCAAATAGTGGTAAGCAACACATGCATGCAATCTGACTTATTAGTCAAATTTCGCTACATTCCGCGAAAGGGCCGTCGTCGATACGCAGGGACGTAACCAACCTCACCCCCCCGACGACGCACTTCACCGATTTGTAACAAAATCGCGCAGGATTTGCTTCAGACCAGCGATTCCTCTTACTCACCCCTGTGGTGCTGTACCGAAACGATATAGCGTAGATGTTAATAAAAGCACAAAACCGCCAAGATAATGCCAGAAATTCACCAACACGGATCTAACCCATTTAATTCGTTACCTAAAGTTGACCCAAAATCTAATTATTATCATACAACAACTTAATCCTACTCGTCTTCAATTCGACCCAACGATCTCTCGACAATCGCAACGGCGACGATATGTCTATCTACCGTCTTCGATGTTACAACGTAGTCACACCACAGTCACCGCAATGCAGGAATCCATCAATTTGAACGGAAATTGTGTTACTTACCCGGTGTTAGTCATTATCATACACAACCACAATAATCATAAACGATAACCATCATCGTGCAAATATATAAATCCCCCCAAAATTCAACTCAAATAGTAATATAAAGTTTAAATAATCAACCTTATAACATAAAGAAAAAATATTATATCAATAACACAGCTTCCTTAACTTATTATATAATTGTTCATTATAATCGTTCATTATAATTGTTTAACTATAATTGTTCACTATATATGTGTGTGCGTGTGGGAGCGAGAGAGAGAGAGAGAGAGAGAGAGAGAGAGAGAGAGAGAGAGAGAGAGAGAGAGAGAGAGAGAGAGAGAGAGAGAGAGAGAGAGAGAGAGAGAGAGAAAGTGGATGTCAGAGAGAGTGAGAGAGTGAATGTGTGTGTGCGCACGTGCGAGCGTGTGTATGGAGAGAGTGATTGAGCGAGAAATGGTAGGGGAATGTGTCAGTGCATGCATTCGTAAGTGTATGTGTGAGAGTGAGTGAGGGAGTGTGTGCGTGCGTGCATGCGTTCATGCGTATGTAAATGTGTGAGAGAGTGTTATTGAGAGAGTGAGTGTGTGTGTGTGAAGGATTGTGTGTGAGAGAGTGAGACAGTTCGAGAGTTGATGTGTTAGTGTGTGTGAGCGCGCGCATGCGTGTGAGTGTATGTATATGAAAGAATACAGAGAGAGAGAGAGAGAGAGAGATGAGAGAGAGAGAGGAGAGAGAAGAGAGAGAGAGAGAGAGAGAGAGAGAGCTGAGCAGATGCATGTCATGTAACACGCATGTTATGTAACACGCGAATCCATATGTTTGTGTATTCTCATCTGTCATATTATCAGTTAAATACCATTTGATTTTATCATGTATAATATAAACTTATGTACATTACTGTAGTTTGAGTGAGAGAGTAAGTGAGTGTGAATGAGAGACAGAATGAGTGAGCGTGAGAGTGAATGTGTGTGTGTGTGTGGGGGGGGGGGGAGCATCACTATGTTTACGTCACATACTTTTTATGTACACATTTTTCTCCATGTTTAACATTTGTATGAGAATGCTCAGACAATTGTCAGTGTATGTGTGTAAGTAAAGTGTGGGAGTTTGTTCATACTAGTTTCAATGCTAACGTGAGACATTTTGTATGTGTCTAGATGTGAGGAGGTGTGAGTATGTGTGGAGGATGTGTGTGCGTGTGGGGATATGTGTGGGTGGGGGATGTGTGGGTGGGGGTATGCGTTTGGATGGGTTGGGGTGTGTGGGTTTTTGTGGGTAGTGATATTTGTGGGTGTTGGTGGGATATGTGGATGGATGTGTGGGGGTGAAAGTAGGGGTGTGGGAATGGGTGTGGGGGATGTGTGTATGGGTGGAGGATATGTGTATGGGACGGGTGTGGGGTGTGTGTGTGTTTATGTGGGTGGTGATGTGTGGGTGGTTTGAGGAAGTATGTGTGGGTGGCGGGGTTGTGTGGGTAGGGGATTGTGTTGGGTGGATTGGGGATGCAAGGGCGGGTGGGGAGAAGTGTATGGTGTGTTGGTTTGAGATATGTGTGCAGTGTGTTGGTGGGGGATGTGTGCATGGTGTGTGGGTGGGGGGTGTGGTGGTATGGGTGAGGATATGTGTGTGGGTGGGGGATAGTGTGTGGTGTGGGGGATGTGTGTGATGGGTGCGGGGAATGTATGTATGGGTGGGGTGGTTGGAGGAAGTATGTGGGGGTGTGTAGGTGGGAGATGTGTGCGTGGATGGGGAATGTGTGGGTAGGGGTGTGTGAGTGGCTTAGGGATGTGTAGGTGGGTGAGGGATGTGAATGTGTCGGGGTGGGATGCGTGAGTGGGTGGAGCATGTGTGTGGGTAGGGGTATTGTGATCGATTGTTTGGTTGGGGGTGGGTGGGTGGGGGTGTGTGGGTGCTTAGTGGAGGATGTGTGCGTGAGTGAGTGTGTGTTGGTGGACGGGTGATTTTTGTGGTGTGTGGGTGGGGTGGATGGGTAAGGGTATCTGTGTGGGTGTGGGTAGGAATATTGTGCCTTATGTGGATGGGGGATATGTGTGTGGTGTGTAGGTGGGGATGTGTGGTGGTATGTGAGTGTGGGATGTGTTGGTGAGGGATATGTGTGTGTGTGGTGCGTGGGTTGGGAATATTGTGTGGTAGGGGATGTATGTGATGTGCGGGTGGGGGATTGTGTAGTGGGGGATTGGGTTAAGGCATGTATGGGTGGGTGGAGGATGTATGTGTGGGTGGTGGGGTGTGTGTGATTGGATTGGGGATGTATGGGTGGTTAGGGAGATGTGTGTGTGTGTGTGGGGGGGGGGGGGTAGAGAGATGTCAGTTGGTGGGGATGCGTGTGTATGGTTTGGGGATGTGTGCAGTGGATGTGCGATGTGTGGGTTGGTGGGGGAATTGTGTGCGTGGGTGGTGAATATGTGGTCAATGGAGATGTGGCTGGGGGATGGGTGGTTTGAGGTGTGGATGGGGAGAGGATGTGTGGGTTAGGATGTGTATGTGGGTGGGCGTGGGAATGTTTGTGGGTGGCGAGTGTGTTTTGGTTGGGGGAACAGGTAAGGGGAGAGTATGTGGGTGGGGGTTGTGCGGAAGGGAGATTGATTGGTTGGTGGGGTATGTATGTGTCCCTTGGTGTGCGTGTGTAGGTGGATGTGTGTGTGTGGGTGGGGTGATGTATGGGTAGGTGGGAGATGGGCCTCATAACATGATAATTTGCCTTGTTTATGTTTACAACATTCATTTCACAATGTTTATTTTTCTTCCTATGTAAATGTATAATGCTCTTGATGAATGATAGACGAGTGATTGGAAGGGCCGAATGTAAGACGGGCCTGCGCGCCCAATTTGTGACCCTAATAAAGTTGATTTGATTTGATTTGATTTGATTTATTAATATAATCTAAATACTGAAGTATTGGAAAGATCAGGTTGTGTGACGGTGTATTCCATGCTCAGTCTTCGTAGACTTAGATGGATAGGACACGTTAGGAGGATGGGTGATGGTAGAATACCAAAGGACATCTTTTTTGGTGAATTACAGACGGGTAGGAGATCTCAGGGTCGGCCTCTACTACGATACAAAGATGTGTGTAAGCGGGACATGATTGATACAGGCATTGATAATGCACAATGGGAGCACGTCGCCGCTGAACGTGTTGCATGGAGGGCAACTATCAGAAATGGAATAAAGACAAAGGAGAAAATGATTGCAGATAAAGCACACACAGAGCGTGAGAGACGTAAGATGGTGCAAAATGGTGGAAATGACCATGTTTTCACATGCACCTACTGTGGGCAAACATTTGCAGCAAGAATTGGCCTTACCAGCCACACTCGCCACCGCCATGGATCTTAGTTATTGCCATATGACAGTTATTAAGCCTTTTTTAAGCACAATGTACCAAACTATCGTCTGTCAAGACGGAAAGGTGCCAATGTAATGTAATGTAATTAATATAATCTAATATTGCACTAATAATATACGATATAATATACAATACTTTTTAATAACTATTTATTATCTATCACTACTATTTATTTCACTATATATACCCTATTGTACTCAATCAATCAATCAGGTGCCGTCTCCGCAATGAAGGTTGACTGCAATGGATCTCCAACACTGTCTGTCTCTTGCCTTGACTGTACATTCTGTCAGGCTGATGTTCGTCCATCTCTTGATGTTATCCTCCCACTTGTATCGTTGTCTACCTCTTGCTCGCTTGCCCTCAACCTTGCCTTCCAGTATGGTTTTTATAAGAGTATCATGTCTTTTAACGTGGCCAAATATTTCACTTGTCTCCTCTTTATTTCTTTCATCAACTCTCTCTTCATTCCCAGTTTTTCTAGGACCTCTGCATTTGATTGTTTTTGTTTCCATGAAATACGACCTATTCGTCTGTATATCCACATCTCCAGGGCTTCTATGCGACTTTCTAGTTGCTTGTTCAATGTCCAGGCTTCCGCGCCATACAGTAGCGTTGAATATACGTAGCATTTGACAATTCTCATTTTTAATGCGTTATTAATCTCTCTAGATGTTAATACTGATTTCATGCCGTTGAAAGCATCTTTGACCATTCCTATTCTCTTTTTGATTTCCATTTCACTTCTGCCATCAACTGTTATTATATGTCCAAGATAAGAGAAACTTGTTACTTGTTCTAGTATCTGCTCGTTTACTGTGATGTTCATTGATGATCTTTCCTTTTCACTGCTCATTATCATAGTTTTTGTTTTTTGGATGTTTATATCTAAGCCACATTCTGCACTGTGCCTGTTTACTTCATCCACTAGGTCTTGCAACTCTTGCTCACTTTCTGCTAGTAACACGGTATCGTCAGCATATCTAAGATTGTTTATGATTCTTCCATTATGCTGAGTCCAGGTATTTCAGCTTGTTTAAAATTTCTTTCTTTGTATAGATTGAAGAGGCTTGGGGACAGTACACATCCCTGCTATACTCCTCTTTTTATCTCTGTATGTGACGAATAGTTATTATTACCACATCAAATAGACGCCACTTGTTCCCAATACAAGTTACTAATAAGTCTGATGTCCGTTCCGTCTCCTCCTATATCTTGAAGGCACGTAATTAGTCGTTGTACTCTATCAAACGCTTTCTTTTAGTCTATAAAACAAACATATATACGTTTTTGAACTTCTATATATTTTTCAATTAACATCCTCAAACAGATAATTGCTTCTCTGGTGCCGTTGTTTTTGCGGAACCCAAATTGTTCTTCAGCTACTTCCTCATCTATTTTATGTTGAATTCTTTCTTGTATGACCTTGAGTAGTATCTTAGTTATGAGGCTCATTAAGCTAATGGTTCTGTAATCCTCACAATCAACATCTCTGGCTTCTTCGGTAGCATGATGAAAATGGATGTTTTCAAGTCCTTGGGGATGTACCCAGTATTATATATATCATTACATAATTCTGCGATAATTTCAATGCCAAAGCTGGATAAGGATTGTATCATCTCTGTTGTTATCTTGTCAGGACCTGCAGCCTTTCTTCTTTCATCTTTTAATAGCCTTTTCTACTTCAGCCGTTAATATTTTTGGTCCATCTTGAGTATTATATAATGTTGGTCTATTGACCCTGCTATCCCATAATAAATCTTCTGTGTACTCTGTCCATCTTTGTATTATGTCGGTGTTATTAATTATAATTTCTCCATGTTTTCATCCGATACAACCGTTTCCTGTTATATCTTCTGTGTATATCTTGTTATATGTTTATGTAATTCTTACGAGTTGTGTTTTATTTCCAGATCCTCTATTTCCTTGCAATGGTTCTGCAGCCACTCTTCTTTGGCAACTCTGCACATGTGACGTATTTCTTTATCTATTACTTTATACTCTGGAGTGTTCTTTGCTTTCTTTCTTTGAGACATTTTACTCAATATTTCATCGGTTATCCATAATTGTTTTTTCTCATTAATTTTCACTGGCAAGGTGGTATTTGCAGTCTGAATACTGGTTTTTATACTTTCCCATTTTGTATTAATTTTATCCTCAGGATTTTCACGTCGATATTGTTCCATACTTTCAATGATTAGCCCATCATATATTTTTGACTTCAACTAGGTATAGTTGTCTTATTTCTGGTTGTTTCAATGCCGATATATCTACTTGAGGTATCTTCGATTTCCTTATTCCTGGGTTTTTAAGTTTTATTTGTAATTTTAATACTACAGGATTATGGTCAGAGTTGATATCAGCACATGTTTTGGAATATTTTTAACATTGTTTTTAAATCTATTTCTAATCATAATGTAGTCAATCTGGTTTCTTGTTCTATCTCCAGGGCTTTTCCATGTATACAGTTTCCTAGGGTTATGTTGAAAGAATGTGTTGCAAACAATAAGATTGTTTTCCTCACAGAACTGTATCAGCCGGTCTCCTCTGTCGTTTCTCTTTCCCATACCATATTGCCCTACTATCTGCTTATATTTATTTTTCCGACATTTGCGTTCATGTCTCCCATGACAGTTATGACCTCTGATGATTTTACAACTTTCAGTAAGTAAGTAAATCTTTATTTTCCAAGGGTTAAGAATTGGGCACGCAGGCCCGTCTGACATTCTCATGTTTGTTGTAGGTCTTCATAGTATTCTTCTAGCTGTTCATCACTATAATCAGTTGTCGGAGCATATGTTGAATGGTCGTGCCTTAATTTTGAGAAGTATCATCTTATCTTTATGAGTCCAGAATCCACTAATACTTTTCTCTAAATCTCATTTTACTAAAATTATTACTCCTTTCTCGTAATGATCTCCTCCTGAATTAATGAATACGCAATCTTCTCTCCTTATAAAACTTGTATCTGTCCATATTGTTTCAGATACGCCTAAGATATCCAAATGCATGTTTTTTGCCTCTGCAATAAGGTTATCAAACCTCCCTGCTTGATATAAGGTGCGTACGTTCCACGTACCAATTCTCAGACTTCTCCTTCTACTTTTCAGGTAGGTATTGTCAGAATGCACCCTTTCAAAAGAATTTGGGATGCATTCGTCATATTGCACTTTCTTATTCACTACAGGGCCGGTCTCTCTGGCCGAGGGGTTACAACACTTTCTCCGTAATCCCGTTTATCACGCAGAGTCTCGTAGTAGGGCGAGTGCTGGGAGCGGTTCGACCCCCGCTGGTGACTTGCGGGATAACTGAGCCGGCCGCTCAGAAAGCAATGGCAAACTACTGAGCGTAATCTTGCCAAGAAATCAACATACAGCTAAAAGATGCTGATGTTGACAGCGATATCCTGTAAAGGATATGCAAAACATTTATTTATTCACTACAGGAGTTGTCTCTTCCCTGTTAATATTTACAACAGGCTCATCTCCAGGGCGTCAAGAATTTCCTGTATCGCTTTTTTCTTGTCGTTGAATTATCATTGCTGTCTTTAGGATATTACATGGTGAGGTCCCAGTCTCTTCCACGATGGCCAGCCATGTTCACTATCGTGTCCTGAGCACGCCTCATGTGTGCCACATACTCTGCTGTTTCGCTTTCGAAGCCGTTGATCTGTTTAGATTCATCCGCCTTCTCCACCGTCCCAGTCTTTGTGTACTAGGGATGGACATTCCCTTAGTAGAATATTACCCCTACTTCCCTCATGTAGTTTAGCCAGTCAGCCAGCCAGTGGTGTTGCCAACGCCGTACACAAGCGGTATTCGTGGAGCCATACATGAGCTAGGTAAAGAGATGGGAACCAAATAAGATCCTGGTCTATCCCTTGGGATATGGTTGCCAGTCACCGTGAGGTACTATTCCTCTCTCTTTACCCTACACCACCTTGTGGGAAAACAGGAATTAAATGGTAAACAAGATCTTTTAATATAGTCTGTAAAGAAAGAAACACCCCAGACGATTGGCAACAGGCACTACTAATAGAACAAATTTGGAAAAAAGGAAGGCAATATAAGAGAGGGCGAAGCATAGGCGGTATATCACGATAGTCACATAAAGAAAATGTACGCAAAACTGTTGGAACAAAGAGCTAACCCCATAGAGTTTAACATAGAATATGAATAGTAACACATGCAATAGTGACATGAAACACCATAAATGAATTTACGTGGGTCTTCTTTCGACAATCCTGTGGCTCAGTACATCCGCTTCGTCCAGCATTATTTCAGGTTTAATTTCCCCAGTG
The DNA here is from genome assembly GCA_014155875.1 of Cepaea nemoralis. NCBI lineage: Eukaryota > Metazoa > Mollusca > Gastropoda > Stylommatophora > Helicidae > Cepaea > Cepaea nemoralis. The sequence goes on along the minus strand of JACEFZ010019976.1, from coordinate 36,014 downwards.
TCAGGTTTTAGTCAGATATGACTGAGCTACCGTATGACAGTAGCCGGTACTACCTGCTTTCTGTTAGCGCCGAATGCTGGGCGGCGATCATCAAACCCGACACCCCACATTGTGCCAACGGCTTCGGGCGGAGGAGCGCAACTGGAAGGGTACAAGCCTTATCCTGATGCTAGGGAATGCAACCCAAAGACAAAATGTCATGGCAGGGCAGACCAGGCCCTCAGCCTTGGTTGGCGGCAGGTATAGGATCGAAGCTATGAGAGGCGGACAGTTAGAGCATTGCTTTGCTGATCCGGCATCTTCTGCAGCTTGTGTTGTTCCAGATGTATAGGTATTACCTTTCCTCTGGAGTGAACTATGCAGGCCGAGAGAGGGATCATGCTGCATGGGCAACACATGGTCTCTATATTTTAGCCCAGCCTTAGTACTAAGTAGAGGTATAACTCCATTCCTGGTCTTAACCGGTCTTGGAATAAAAGCGAGAGGTAGCAGTTACGGGTTATAAGTCGTTGACCTGACGACTGCTGACGATGTGAGAAAAACGGCTGTGATTGATTCCGAACTCCATCGTCTTAACATTGACATTGTTAGCCTGCAGAAGACTCGCCTTGCTGAGGAAGGGTCACTCAGGGAAAACAATTACACCTTTTTTGTGTGGAAAGGTAGTAGGCAGAAAGTAAACAGACAACATGGCGTGGGCTTTGCAGTGAAGAATTTACTAATGGGAATGACGGAAATTCCAGCTGCGCTTGGCAACCACTTGTGGTTTTGCCACCATTATCACTGCATATGCACCGACACTCACTTCCTCTGATGATATGAAGGATTTATTCTATGAGGAGTTAGACTCTGTGATCAAGGCAGTACCAAAATCTGACTAAATGTATATACTCGGTGATTTTAATGCTTGTGTGGGCAAGGACTCGAGTTCATGGCCAGTGTACCTTGGAAAATACAACATCGGTCGCATGAATGACAGTGGACAAAGGCTGCTGGAGCATTGCACCAGAAACGACCTTTGTATTACAACAGTGGTTCTCAACCTTTTTTGGCCCATTCCCCCCATCACCATATTTTTAGAACGCCATTCCCCCCCCTTACTATCAAAAATTTGGCCCGTTCCCCCTTTCACCATATTTTCAGAACGTCATTCCCCCCCTTTCATATTTCCTATCTATAAATCCCCTCACCCCTACACAGTATACGTAAAAGTGGAAGGCAAATGTAATAGCATATACTAAAACAAGTCTAGACATCCACATAAAACATGATTTGTGGGTCTTTTTTGTTGCGTATCCCTTACGGGACGTTGCAGTCAACACCAGCATTTTCAGCTGCTGTTGATGTACTAGGCAAGTGTTACGTTCAGTAGTTTGCCATTGCTTTCTGAACGACCGGTCTCTATACCTTTTTCGAAAATACGAGCACCGCCGTGTTTCGAACCCGGGTATACGGGCTCACAAACCGCGTTCGCAAGCCCTTCAGCCACAGAGACCGATTATGGGTCTACTAACTTTATAAAATGAATTTTAGAAGGACGAGACATACATAGATGTAAAGTATGAAGGGAAAAACTATGTCAAGTAATCGGTTCTTGTATTAACACGATCTTGAAATGGTCTTCATTCCCCCCCTGGAAACCATGAAATTCCCCCCTGGGGGGGGGGGGGGGAATTCCCCACCGGTTGAGAACCACTGTATTACAAACTCCTTTTTCAAAATAAAAGAGCAGCATAAGGTCACATGGAAAAACTCAAGATCCGTTGGCATTAGCTAGACTGTATCATCACACGGATACAACATTTGAATCAAACATCATTAACTCAAAGTTACCACATTGCAGATTGTGGTACTGATCATTCTTTAGTTGTTGCAAGGGTTAGACTGAGACCAAAAAGATTCTACACGACTAAACACAAATCTAGCCCCAGGATTAATATTATTAACACCCAAATCCTGATAAGTGCTTGAGTTTCAAAAGCAACTTGAAGACGCTTCTACTAATACATCAGAAAATTGAACAGCACGTGAAAAGTGGTGTGTATACATAAGGAAACTCTTTATAAAACAGCGGTGGGGGTATATGGCACTGTGGATCATAAGAGGCTAGGATTCTGAGATGTTTCCAAGGCACCAGGGCCAGGATCTATACTGGCCAAGACCTACTAACACGTCCTAGTCGTGCGTCCTGGACAACAGGTTCCTTCGGGGTCCTGGCTAACGTAGTAGGATCGCTGATTCTTCCGAAGTCGGAGAGTATCTGACTGCACTGCGAGGAACCATCAGTCTGCACACCAATACGCCAGACATAGGATACTCACGCAAACCTCAGTCCGGTATGACATGACACTGATGTTGGACAACAGGATGTCTTCATCCGACATACAGGACTTCAAGCTGGAGTTCACAGCCAACGAAAACAATCAAGAAAGTATAATAGGCAGGACTGATTTCCAGCAAACAGCCAGATACTGAAGCCCTTGATTTATAACAAGAAGATAGCTCTCTTAAGAAACAAGAAAAGAACAACGCGAAACACTCCCAATGAGCTGAATGAAGCATGCCAGGAAGGATGTGCAAAAGGCTTCCAGGCAGTGTGCAAATGATTATTGGATTAAATTTCAGAAATATTTCTGGAATAGACATGTTCGATTGGTCTGGAAATCCTCTGGAAGATTTGCATTTTAATTCATGTTTAAAAAAAAAAACACCTTTGTGACCTTGTCGTTTATATTTTACAACCCAGCTCCCTTTGTGTCTGAATCCGAATCTGTCAGTGTTGTAGTCTTTTGTGATTTCATCTTAAGCCATCCGCAGAAGAATCCACCTCCTGGTTTTGCTGTAGTGAATGTTTTGCATATCCTTTACAGGACATCGCTGTCAACATCAGCATCTTTCAGCTGTATGTTGATTTCTTGGCAAGATTACGCTCAGTAGTTTGCCATTGCTTTCTGAGCGGCCGGCTCAGTTATCCCGCAAGTCACCAGAGGGGATCGAACCGCTCCCAGCTCTCGCCCCGCTACGAGACTCTGCGTGATAAACGGGATTACGGAGAAAGTGTTGTAACCCCTCGGTCAGAGAGACCGGCTTTGCTGTAGTAGGTAATTGAAATCACTGTATTTTCCCGATGTAACTTTTTCTGTTGTCAGTTTCTTGATTTCATCACACATTTAAGTGAATACCTATCACATAACAGACCTATAGCAGGAAACTTCTTAAGAAGAAAAGTCCCAGTGGAAGTTCCGGGCTCTGAGAATTATATTTTGACTTTGTAATTGGCTCTAGTCTCGAATGGGATATGGACGCAGTTTATAATCCTGCATTCGAAACACAGCTGCAGGCGATTTGGCATCAAACCGCCTTACGATCTTTTTACGAAAATGGTATGGGTGCCAGTCGTTCGGAAAGCAATGGCAAACTACTGAACATAAACTTGCCAAGAGATCACAACAGCAAAAAATGCTGGTGTTAACTGCGACGTCCTGTAAAGGATATGCAACTAACTAACATGATGATGAGGATTGGCCTTCTACAGGCCGGAAAAAAATTAATTCTGCGAGTACATCAACAGTGTGCCAGTAACAATATAATACATTTAATGTAAGATAGAAATGAAATACAAATATACATTATAAAATTCTCAACATCTAAAATGAAGCCTTTATTATTACGCAATCTTTTAATTAAACTGAAAATTTTTATCGCTTTATTCATGCCGCTACAACTGTAATTAATTTCTATAAAAATTTTATAAAGGAATAAGATAAATACTCAATTATTTAAATCATATAACACATGCATGGTACAATTGATAGTGTCCCTTGAAAGAACTATGTGTTGTTATGTCCCAGTCCATTATTTTAATTATGTATATTCCGTTTAATGTGTTTGTGTTTCATTACTAAACAATCCATATTTACAGGTGCATTGTATGTTTTCCGTTACATTTAGAAACTACAATAGGACCCCAGACGTGAAATACAACAAGATTTTCTAAATGTCTGTGTAATGACTGCATACTATTTATTATTCAAGAAAAGAACAACGCGAAACACTCCCAATGAGCTGAAGCATGCCAGGAAGGATGTGCAAAAGGCTGCCAGGCAGTGTGCAAATGATTATTGGATTAAATTTCAGAAATATTTCTGGAATAGACATGTTCGATTGGTCTGGAAATCCTCTGGAAGATTTACATTTTAATTCATGTTTTAAAAAAAGCACCTTTATGACCTTGTCGTTTATATTTTACAACCCAGTTCCCTTTGTGTCTGAATCTGAATCTGTCAGTGTTGTAGTCTTTTGTGATTTCATCTTAAACCATCCGCAGAAGAATCCACCTCCTGGTTTTGCTGTAGTAGGTAATTGAAATCACTGTATCAACCCAGCGAGAGTACCATGGCTTTACATTGAAGAAAAGAGTGATTAACATGTTGGCACTACTCCTGGCTTCTATTTGATCTCTCTCATTATTATTTCGCTATAGAATGAGAAGAATTTCGAGGAATTGTGAAAATGCACGTCTCACTATCCCGTGTGCCTAAGACTCCGGCTGACTACTGAACGTAAAATGTCAGAGAAAATCACAAACAGCAAAGCCAACAAATGTCGACGTTGATTGCGACGTCATGTAAACTGCATGCAGATAACTAAACTATGTCAGTGGCCTGAAGGGTTGTCTTGAGTCTGTGCAGCACTCAGAACTTCACTTAAACACGGCTTGTCGAAATGATCCTCGTTCTCTTGTCGCTGTCCTTGTGTCAGGCACCTTGATTACCCAGGTGTGTTCAATGCTGCTTGTCCATCTTCTTGTACATGCCTGCCTCTTCTTCTGGTGACCATGTCTTCCATCTCTGTTCTCTCCAAGCTTCTGTGCCTTTTAATATGGCCTAATTGCTGTTTCCGTGACATAATGATGTTCCAGTGACATAATGCTGTTCCCGTGATCTAATGCTTTTCCCGCAACATAATGCTGTTCCCGTGACATAATACGGTTCGCATGGCATAATGCCGTTTCCGTGACATAATACTGTTCCCGTGACACAATGCCGTTTCCGTGACTTAATGCTGCTCCCGTGACATAATGTTTTCCCGTGATATAATGCTGCTCCCGTGACATAATGTTTTCCCCGTGATATAATGCTGTTCCCGTGACATAATGCTGTTCCCGTGTCATAATGCTATTCCCGTGACATATTGCTGTTTCCATGACACAATGCTGTTCTCGTGACATAATGCTGTTCCTGTGTTATAATGCTGTTCCCGTGACTTATTGTTGTCCCCGTGACATAATGCTGTTCCCGTGACATAATGCCGTTTCCGTGACATAAGGCTGTTAACGTGACATAATGTTTTTCCCGTGATGTAATGCTGTTCCCGTGACATAATGCTGTTTCCGTGTCATAATGCTGTTCCTGTGACATATTGTTGTTCCCGTGACACAATGCTGCTCCCGTGACATAATGCTTTTCGCGCGACAGATACTGTTTATGAGACAATTTTCTTCTATGTTGATATCTTGTAAAACGTAAATAATTTTGTGTGTGCACATATATATTGTTTGAATGTTAAATGTATAGTAAATGTGTCTAGTAATAATAATAATAATAATAATAATAATAATAATAATAATAATAATAATAATAATAATAATAAGAAGAAGAAGAAGAAGAAGAAGAAGAACAAGAATAGTAGTAGTAGTAGTAGTAGTAGTAGTAGTAGTAGTAGTAGTAGTAGTAGTAGTAGTAGTAGTAGTAGTAGTAGTAGTAGTTTGTGTCAGGTCTTAGTCAGATATGACTGAGCTACCATATAACAGTAGACGGTACTACCTGTTTTCTGTTAGCGCCGAACTTTGGGCTGCACTTACCAAACGCGACACTCCACATGGTGTCAACGGCTTCGGGCGGAAGAGCGCAATTGGGAGGGTACAAGCCTTATCCTGGTGCGAGGAAATGGAAGCTAAAGACAAAATGTCATGGCAGGGCAGACCAGGCCCTAAGTCTTGGTTGGCGGCTGGTCTAGGATCGAAGCTCCAACAGGCGGACAGTTAGAGCATTGCTTTGCAGATCCGGCAGCTTCTGCAGCTTGTCTTGTTCCAGATGTAGGGGTGTTACCTTTCCTCTGGAGTGAACTAGGCAGGCCGAGAGAGGGATCGTGCTGCATGGGCAACACATGATCTCTATATTTTAGCCCAGGCTTTGTGCTATGGAGAGGCAATAACTCCATCCCTGGCCTTAACTGGTCTCGGAATCAAAGCGAGAGGCAACTGTTACGGGTTATAAGTTCCTGGCAATTGGCGTAGATATGAAGCGCCACGCGTTGCCTCTGATGGTGGGAGACACCTACATGTGTCACTGATCAACTACCGCCCGTCTCAAGCTGGGCAGCCCCCGGCCAATTGGGTACTGATCCGCCATAGCCTGCCTGCTTCAATGGGTGCTTAGGGGTAGGACAAAATCAGAATCGCAGGCTGTAAAACCAATGCACAAGGTACAAATAAAAATAAAAATAGAAACCTCAAGCTACGGCTTGCAACCTGGAACGTGAGAACCATGTGTCCAGGATTTTCCACTGACTTGACCAATATTGACGATGTGAGAAAAACGGCTGTGATTGATGCCGAACTCAATCGTCTTAACATTGATATTGCTGGCCTGCCGGAGACTCGCCTCGCGGAGGAAGGGTCACTCAGGGAAAACAATTACACCTTTTTCTGGAAGTGGTAGATGGCAGGCAGATAAAAGGCAACATGGTGTGGGCTTTGCAGTGAAGAATTCGCTACTGGGAATGATTGAAATTCCAGCAGGAGGAAATGAAAGACTATTATCCCTGCGCTTGGCAACCTCATATGGTTTTGCCACCATTATTACTGCATATGCATCGACACTCGATTCCTCTGATGATGTGAAGGATTCTTTCTATGAGGAGTTAGACTCCGTGATCAAGGCAGTTCCAAAATCTGACTACATTTATATGCTCGGTGATTTCAATGCTCGTGTGGGCAAGGACTCGAGTTCATGGCCAGTGTGCCTTGGAAAATACAACATCGGTCGCATGAATGAAAATGGGCAAAGGCTGCTAGAGCATTGCACCAGTAATGACCTTTGTATTACAAACTCCTTTTTTAAAACAAAAGAGCTGCATAAGGTCACATGGAAACATTCAAGATCCGGCCATTGGCACCAGCTGGACTTCATCATCACACGGAGACAACATCTGAACCCTATATCATTGACTCGAAGTTACCACAGTGCTGACTGTGATACGGATCATTCTTTGGTTGTTGCAAGGGTTAGACTGAGACCAAAGAGAATCTACACAGCTAAACAAAACTCTAGCCCCAGGATTAATATTATTAACACTCACGATCCTGAAAAGTGCTTTCAGTTTCAACAGCAACTTGAAGACGCTTTCACTGATACACCAGAAAATTGTTCAGTAAATGAAAAGTGGGGTCAACATAAGGAAACTCTTTATAAAACTGCCGTAGGGGTTTACGGCACTGTGGATCATAAGAGGCAGGACTGGTTTGCAGCGAACAGCGAGACTCTGCAGCCCTTGATCGATAAGAAGAAGATAGCTCTCTTAAGAAACAAGGAAAGACCAACGCGTAACACTCTGAGTGAGCTAAGGCAAGCTAGGAAGGATGTGCAAAAGGCTGCCAGGCAGTGTGCAAAGGATTATTGGATCAAGTTTCAGAAATATTTCTGGAATAGACATGATTGATTGGTTTGTAAATCCCCTGGAACACTTGCATATGAACTAATGTTTAAAAACAATGCCAGTATGACCTTGTCATTGATTTTTACAACCCAGCTGCCTTTGTGTCTCTATCTGGATCTGTCTTGTGTTGTAATCCTTTGTGATGGTATGTTAAGCCATCCTCAGAAGAATCCACCTCCTGGTTTTGCTGTAGCAGGTAATTGAAATCACTGTATTTTCCTTATTTAGCTTTCTCTGTTGTAAGTTTCTTGATTTCATCACACATTTAAGTGACAACGCTATCACATAACAGACTCACCGGGAAGGGTAAACCAGTCAACAAATGAACGCAGAAGTCGGATGTGTCGACCTAACGGCGCAAGAACGCATGTCTGCTGTAAACAGGCACAACGCAATCACGTCCGAAAAAACTCCCCGGATGAACGCAGCAGAAGAAGAAGATATAACAGCGATATAGCAGGAATCTTCTTAAGAAGAAAAGTCCCAGTAGAAGTTGTGGGCCCTGAGAAATAGATTTTGACTTTGTAATGGGCTCTAGTCTTGAAGGAGATACGGACGCAGTTTATAATCCCGCATACCCGCATTCGAAACACAGCTGCAGGCGATTTACCAGCAAACCGCCTTGCGTTTTTTTAACGAAAATGGTATGGGTGCCAGTCGTTCAGAAAGCAATGGCAAACTACTGAACGTAAACTTGCCAAGAGATCACAACAGTAAAAAAATGCAGTTGCTGACTGCGACGTCCTGTAAAGGATATGCAACAAACTAACTGACATGACGTTGAGTATTGGCCTGTTACAGGCCGGACAAAAATAATTGAGTGAATTTACCTTACTAAATGCCATTGAAAGGCTAATACAGTTAATGTAATATAGAAGAGAAATAGAGATATACTTTATAAAATTCTCAACATCTAAAATAAAGCCTTTATTATTGCGCGAACTCTTAAGGAAACTTAAAATTTTTATGCCACCTATAACTATCGTCACTTTCTATAAAAACTTATAAAAGATTAAGATAAATACTAAATTATTTAAATCACATAATACATGCATGGTACATTTCATTTGATAGTTTCTCTTGAAAGATCTATATGTTATTATGTCCCTGTCCATTATTTTAATTATGTATATTCCTTTTTAGGCGAGAACTGGAAGCGGTTCGGCCCGCGCTCGTGACTTGTGGGATAATGAGCCGGCCGCTCAGAAAGCAATGGCAAACTACTGAGCGTAATCTTGCCAAGAAATCAACATACAGCTGAAAGATACTGATGTTGACAGCGGTGTCCTGTAAAGAATATGCAAAACATTTATTTATTTATATTCCTTTTAATGTGGTTGTGTTTCGTATTAAACAGTATCTATTTACAAGGTGTATTGTGTATTTTCCTTTACATTTGTAAATAGAATGGGACCCCAGACGTCAAATACAGCAAGATTTTCTAAATGTCTGTGTAAAGACTGCATACTATTTATTATTCTGGAACGGCAAATGTAGTGATGTTTGAATTCACATAGATAAATCATTGTTTTCGGTAATTGCAATTCCAAAGAAAAACTTACAGTATCTTTTAGAATAACACAATTGAATCCTCGTAAATTCTTCAATTCAATAGATGGATGGAAGTGAACGTGTAAAAATGTTGAATATTTTATATGATATAAGGTTTTCATATTAGTTGCCCAAAGTAAATCGATTCTTCTTAAATTAATAAAATAAAATAAAATAAAATAAAATAAAATAAAGGCTCGAGGGTCCCCATAGGGTCAGAGCCGCCCCGTCAGGTCCCAGGTCCCTGTGTGTCATTCGGATGGCCGTCTCTGCATGTTGCCCTGGTAAGATCAAGTGCATATACTACACTTTGATCTTAGCCAAAGGGCCGAGAAGCGAGATCCGTTCATTTATAAAGGTATACTGCCTGAAACAAGCCCGTCACATTTTTGCTTTCTTCAATGGAATAATAATAATGCTGAAAAACAGAGATAATTACAGGCATCATATTTTAAGTAAAGGGAAAAGCAACGATAACTGCATGCATCATATGTTAAGCGCCGTCTCCCTGGCGAAGGTGTTATTGACTTTCTCCATAATCCCGTATATCCACGTAGGGTAACGCAGCTGCGCGAGATTCTGTATCGGATCGCGTCGCGTTAGTTACTGACGGGGGTAAGTAAGTCGGTGAGCCGGTCGCTCAGAAAGCAATGGCAAACTACTATAGTCTGTCCGGAAATTTATGCCGTCATTCAAGATCAATTATTTTGAAAACTGTCTGTTGCATCGTTATGAAATTTTTCCAGCCGTCTTATATTTACCCCCACCCAAGGAATATGTCTTTGATAGGTCCAAAAACAACTTAAATCGTTGAAAGCGGCATCATTCCTTTGATGTTTTGCTTAACAACTAGTGATTTCTTGCTAAAAAAGTTATGTTTACGGTAATGAGGACCTGCAAATTCAGATGACAAACAAAGGCGTATCTGGATTCGTATGGGAGTGGGTGCAATCAAATAAGTAGCTTACAATCGACAGAATCGGCTGCATTGCACCGGGTTTTTATCCCATATGGCTCAGTTTCTTTCCGCAGCGCGGAAAGCGTCGCACAAAGCACGAACTCCGTAGCTCCAGCGACGACCCTCGGGAGTCTCCGAATAAAATGAATGACGCGGCCCGGACAGACAGACAGAAAGGTAGGTAGGTAGGTAGGTAGGCAGAAAGATAGGTGGGTGGATGGATGGCTGGCTGGCTGAGTGGGTGGGTGGGTCGGTCGGTGGGTGGGTCGGCAGGCAGGCAGGCAGGCAGACAGATTGATTAGATAGATAGATAGATAGATAGATAGATAGATAGATAGATAGATAGATAGATAGATAATATAAATAGATATATAGATAGATAGATAGATAGATAGATAGATAGATAGATAGATAGATAAATAGATATCGGTACGTCGGTCGGTCGGTGGGTGGGCGGGCGGGCCGGCCGACCGACCGACCGACCGACAGACAGACAGACAGACAGACAGACACACCGAACGACCGACCGACCGACCGACCGACCGACCGACAGACAGACAGACAGACAGACAGATATCTGTCGGTCGGTTGGTGGGTGGGTGGGCCGGCAGGTAGACAGAGAGACAGACAGACAGACAGATAGATTAGATAGATAGATAGATAGATAGATAGATAGATAGATAGATAGATAGATATCGGTAGGTCGGTCGGTCGGTGGGTCGGTCGGTCGGTCGGTCGATCGGTGGATGGGTCAGCCGACTGGCAGGTATTCAGACAGACAGACAGATTGATTAGATAGATAGATAGATAGATAGATAGATAGATAGATAGATAGATAGATAGATAGATAGATAGATATCTGTCGGTCGGTCGGTCGGTGGGTGGGTGGGTGGGCCGGCAGACAGACAGACAGACAGATAGATTAGATAGATAGATAGATAGATAGATAGATAGATAGATAGATAGACAGATAGATATTGGTACGTCGGTCGGTCGGTGGGTGGGTGGGTGGGCCGACAGACAGGCAGACAGATAGATAGATAGATAGATAGATAGATAGATAGATAGATAGATAGATATATAGATAGATAGATAGATAGATAGATATCGGTAGGTCGGTCGGTCGGTGGGTGGGTGGGCGGACCGGCAGGCATGCAAGCAGACAGACAGACAGATTAGATAGATAGATAGATAGATAGATAGATAGATAGATAGATAGATAGATAGATAGATAGATATCGGTAGGTCGGTCGGTCGGTGGGTGGGTGGGTGGGCGGGCCGGCAGGCAGGCAAGCAGGCAGACAGACAGACAGATTAGATAGATAGATAGATAGATAGATAGATAGATAGATAGATAGATAGATAGATATCTGTCGGTCGGTCGGTCAGTAGGTGGGTGGGTGGGCCGGCACGGAGGCAGATAGATAGATAGATAGATAGATAGATAGATAGGTAGGTAGGTAGGTAGATAGATAGATAGATAGATAGATAGATAGATAGATAGATATATAGATAGATAGATAGATAGATAGAGAAATATCGGTAGGTCGGTCGGTCGGTCGGCTGGCCAGCCGGCCGGCAGATAGATAGATAGATAGATAGATAGATAGATAGATAGATAGATAGATAGATAGATATCGGTAGGTCGGTCGGTCGGTGGGTGGGTGGGCGGGCAGGCAGGCAGGCAGGCAGGCAGACAGACAGACAGACAGATTAGATAGATAGATAGATAGATAGATAGATAGATAGATAGATAGATAGATAGATAGATAGATAGATAGATAGATAGATAGATAGATAGATAGATAGATAGATAGATAGATAGATAGATAGATAGATAGATAGAGAAATATCGGTAGGTCGGTCGGTCGGTCGGTCGGCTGGCCAGCCGGCCGGCAGACAGATAGATAGATAGATAGATAGATAGATAGATAGATAGATAGATAGATAGATAGATGGATGGATGGATGGATGGATGGATGGATGGATGGATGGATGGATGGATGGATGGATGGATGGATGGATGAGCCGGGCCGAGCCAGCTAGTTTATTTATATAATCACGTTTCATGAAAGAACCCACAGTTTGACGACGCCTCTGAACCTACCCCATATAAATTTCCTCAGTCTGCTAAAAGCAAAACCGCGCAGACAAATTTCAAATATTTGGGGGCGTGTCTTGTTGAAACGGTAATACTCTTAAAATGATGGAATGAGTGCGGGGGCAAAAAAATATATACCGTATATAACCAAACATTGAAATGTGCTGTACAATCTCCAGAACAAAATTTTTTTTGTTGGGTGGACATAATTATAAGGTTATATGCTAAATCTCATCATTTTTCGTCAATTGGTTACTGAGATATTGAATTTTATATTGAGGCAACCAAAAAAAAAAACACACTATAAGTGTAATCTTGCCAAGAAATCACCAACAGCGGTAAAATGCCGGTGTTGACAGCGATGTCCTGTAAATAGGATATGCGGGAAAAAAATATATTAAATATGGAGAAAAACAACAATTGTTGAAGAAAACTGTTTATTGGGACAAATAATAATGTTATGAAATTATGCTATAGATTGACTAGTTTTGTCCATTCGCTGGCCAAGACTTGACATTCTCAGAAACATGACGGGTATTTACTTGTTCACTCACATCCGATGACGCCATGGCCTAGAGTACATGTAGGTCGAACACTTCACATGTACAATTATATGGAATATGTTTTAGCTTTAACACTTCACATGTACAATTATATGGAATATGTTTTAGCTTTAACACTTCACAAGTACCATTATATGGAATATGTTTTAACCTTAACACTTCACATGTACCATTATATGGAATATGTTTTAGCTTTAACACTTCACAAGTACCATTATATGGAATATGTTTTAACCTTAACACTTCACATGTACCATTATATGGAATATGTTTTAACCTTAACACTTCACATGTACCATTATATGGAATATGTTTTAACCTTAACACTTCACATGTACCATTATATGGAATATGTTTTAACCTTAACACTTCACATGTACAATTATATGGATTATGTTTTAACCTTAACACTTCACATGTACCATTATATGGAATATGTTTTAACCTTAACACTTCACATGTACCATTATGTGGAATATGTTTTAACCTTAACACTTCACATGTACCATTATATGGAATATGTTTTAACCTTAACACTTCACATGTACCATTATGTGGAATATGTTTTAGCTTTAACACTTCACATGTACCATTATATGGAATATGTTTTAACTTAATACTCCCCATGTACCATTATGTGGAATATGTTTTAGCCTTAACACTTCACATGTACCATTATGTGGAATATGTTTTAGCCTTAATACTTCACATGTACCATTATATGGAATCTGTTTTAGCCTTAACACTTCACATGTACCATTATGTGGAATATGTTTTAGCTTTAACACTTCACATGTACCATTATATGGAATATGTTTTAGCTTTAACACTTAACAAGTACCATTATGTGGAATATGTTTTTAGCCTTAACACTTCACAAGTACCATTATATGGAATATGTTTTAACCTTAACACTTCACATGTACCATTATGTGGAATATGTTTTAGCTTTAACACTTCACATGTACCATTATATGGAATATGTTTTAACTTTAATACTCCCCATGTACCATTATGTGGAATATGTTTTAGCCTTAACACTTCACATGTACCATTATGTGGAATATGTTTTAGCCTTAATACTTCACATGTACCATTATATGGAATATGTTTTAGCCTTAACACTTCACATGTACCATTATATGGAATATGTTTTAGCCTTAACACTTCACATGTACCATTATATGGAATATGTGTCAACAGATTCAATGCCTAGCAAAACGTAGGTTAGGACCAAACGAAAATGGATGTCAGTTATGACTTAAAAAATATTAATATGAAAGCAGACATGCTGTATTATACATCAAATTAAAATGATCAGCATAGATAAAACTATTGTATGTAAACCCACGGTAGTTACGGAAAGCCGCTGAAGACAATTAATCATCCCATGGCAGTTAATCATTTAACCCTAACACATCACATGTACCATAATATGGAATGTGTTTTAACCCTACCACTTTAGATATACCATTACCAAATAGGGTTTAGCCCTAAAACTTCACATTTGCCATAATCTACAATGGGTCCATACAATTAATTTGGTTGGTTTGTAACAATTCTTTCGATTGTTTTTTTCGATTGTGTTTTCGTACTTTTGCAAAAACATATCTAAGCAACTTCGACATAATCTCATCTTGTTCCGCTTGTACCTTGCGGTATCTAGGTGAAGCATAAACAGCTGGAGAGTGCCCGTCCATCTCTTCTCATATTGTTCCTCTTGTTCGTTGCGGTTTCAAGGTGAAGCATAAACAGCGGGAGAGTGCCCGTTTATGGGCTTCAAATATCAAGCTTGCACGTAATTCCCGACGAAATCACACGGATGTATTGCTCTACCTATTCAATTGAAATAAATTTAAATCTCACAATCCCGACATACCAGCTTCGAAGTCAGTCGAAGGCGATTTGGGATAATCGCATTTCCTTTATCTTCACAATGTATGAGCGTCGGCCGTTCAGAAACGCAATTGAAGACTATTTAGTTGCAAGTCCTTTGCAGGTGGCTGGGATGAACTCCAGCATTTATTGGCTGTTTGTGGTTTACTGCAGGCTCCGTGGCGAAGTGTTATGCGGACGCAGTTCGTAATCCCGCATACCGTGATCGAAACCACATGCAGAGGCGGTCATCCGAATGTCACACAGGGACCTGGGACCTGGGACCTGACGGGGCGGCTCTGACCCTATGGGGACTCACGAGCTTTTATTATTATTATTATTATTATTTTAATTATGAAGAATCGATGCACTTTTGGCAACCTATATGAAAACCTTATTTCATACAAAACTTTCAACATTTTTACACGTTCACTTCCATCCATCTCCTGAACTGAAGGCTTCGATTGTGTTATTCTAAAGGATACTGTAAGATTTTCTTTGGAATTGCAACTACCGAAAACAATAATTTATATATGTGAATTCAAACATCGCTATACTTGCCGTTCTAGAATAATAAATAGTATGCAGTCGTTACACAGACATTTAGAGAATCTTGCTGTATTTGACATCTGGGGTCCTGTTGTAATTGCAAATGTAAATGAAAACACACAATGCACTTTGTAAATATACACTGTTTAGTACGAAATACATCCACATTAAACGGAATATACTCATTCTCATTGGCACCTTGCCGTCTTGACAGACGATAGTTTGTAAGGGATGGAGTTATTTTCTCTCCATAGCACAAAGCCTGGGCTAAAATATAGAGATCATATGTTGCCCATGCAGCATGATCACTCTCTCGGCCAGCCTAGTTCACTCCAGAGGAAAGGTAACACCCCTACATCTGGAACAAGACAAGCTACAGAAGCTGCCGGATCAGCAAAGCAATGCTCTAACTGTCCGCCTGTCGGAGCTTCGATCCTAGACCAACCGCCAACCAAGGCTTAGGGCCTGGTCTGCCCTGCCATGACACTTTGTCTTTAGCTTGCATTTCCTCGCACCAGGGTCAGGCTTGCACCCTCCCAATTGCGCTCTTCCGCCCGATGCCGTTGGCACAATGTGGGGTGTCGGGTTTGGTAAGCGCCGCCCAACGTTCGGCTCTAACAGAAAGCAGGTAGTACCGTCTACTGCCATACGGTAGCTCAGTCACATCTGACTACGACCTGACACAAAACGGAATATACATAATTTAAACAAAAGGAAAGGGGCATAACAACATATAGTTCTTTCAAGGGACATTACCGAACGTTCCATGCATATATTGTATAATTTAGATAACTGAGTACTTATCTTAATGTTTTATAAACTTTTTATATAAATCAGCGACCGATGTATCCTTCATAACGACTGCGATAAACACTGTAAGTTTTTATTAAATAATTAGTAAAAATAAAGGTTTTATTTAAGATATTGAGAGTTTTATAAAGAACATTTCCATATCTCTTATATATTACATTATTTGTATTATTCTTATGTTGTTTGTCCATCAAGAATGATGATAACCATTCATTTCATGCAGTGGGGTTGAAGGTATGGAGCCGTGGTTTCTAAGATGGCTGATAAGGCCTATTTTGGCTGGAAATGTTCTTTGACAATGTGGGCAAAAAATGCTTGACGTCTCTGGAGGAGGATTTCCTGCAGTGTTTTTTCTGTCCTGCCTTTTCTTCACAGCTCTTGCAGTCCTGGTTGCCTCACATATGACTGTACCTTTGCGCAATGATGCACGCCACGAATTTCGGTCTCTGGCTGCAGCCTCCCAGGTGTCATGATGAATTCCAAAAGCATTCAGTGAAATTTTCAGAGTGTCTTTAAAACGTTTCCTCTGGCCACCTTGGGAGCATTTACCACAACGCAGTTCGCTGTAAAAAATTCGTTTAGGGAGCCTGTGATCTGGCATGCGAGTCAAGTGACCAGCCCAGCGAATCTGATTCTTCATCAGTAGAGTGTGGATACTGGGCATGGATGCTCTTTCTAGGACTTCAGTGTCTGGAATCTTGTCTTGCCATTTAATCTTCAGTAGCTTCTGTTGAAGCAAAGACTGTGTGGAAGTGGTTTAATTTCCTAGCGTGTCGCTGATAAACAGTCCAGGTTTCACAAGCATATAGCGGGACGCAGAGGTGTTTCCAAGGCACCAGGGCCGGGTTATATACTGGCCAAGACCTATTGACGCGTCCTCGCCGAGCGTCCTGGGCAACAGGTCCCTTCGGGGTCCTGGCTGAAGTCAATAGGATCGCCGATTCCTCCGAAGTCGGAGAGTGTCTGCCTGTATGGCGAGGAACCACCAGTCTGCACACCAATAAGCCAGACATGGGACAACGGATACTCACGCAAACCGCAGGTCCTGTATGACATCACACTGATGTTGGACAACAGGATGCCTTCATCCGACATACAGGACTTTGCGTTGGAGCTCAAGCCAATGAACACAAGCAAGCAAGCAAGCAACAAGCATATAGCAGTGTGGATAGTACAACTGCTTTGTAGACTTTTCAGCTTCGTTTGCAGGCTTATTCCAGTTTCATGTCACATACATTCTTGTACAGTCTGCCAAAGGCTGCACTGGCCATGGAAGATTCTTGCATTCACTTCGTCATCGATTGTGGCAGCTTGTGACACAGTGCTGCCAAGATAGGTGAATTTGTCCACAACACTTAGTCTATGATCATTCACTTTGATATTCGGCACAAATTATTCTTATACGATTTATCAGAGTACTGGAGTCTTAAACTAATTACTTTTTGTCTGGCCTGTAAAAGGCCTAAAAAAAAAAAAATTCTGTTGTGATCGGGTAAATACTTTCCACTATATTACTGCTTTTCAGATGTTTTGGTGCGTAATTCTTTGGAGTTGATAATCTGAATTTCTTTGGAATTATTAATACCGAAAATAACTGTCGAGATGTATTTCAATATTACTGCATTTGCAGTCCCATGAGACGACAATGAAGTCCAGCAACTTCACCAGCTGTGCACGATAGTGTGCTCCATTACTGGTCCTGGGGCAGACGCTAAAGCAACACCGGCATTTATTGCTAGTGCCCTAACCGGTCCAGGAGGTGTGCCTTCTTGGGGAATCGTCGACCTGCATAGGTTCGAGGTTCTCAATAGGTGGTACTTTCACCTGTCGGCCGAGGCGCAGAAAGTTATCTATGAATATTTACATGGTAAAAGCTTTTCACTACCAATCCTAAGAATAGATATATCTCCAGAGCAGTTGTTCCCAAGCTTTTCAAGCAGAGGGCCATATCTACCATTTTGGGTAGTTAAGCGTGGCACGAAGTTATAAAATTATAAAAGTCGTGCAATATCATTCTTACCTTTATTAACTTTCGTCAACAAAATTCTAAAACTTTTAGAGGTAGTCAGTGTCAGTACTACACTGAGATCATTGTTTGCTTTAAATTCAAAGTTCATTTAACAATAAATTTTAAATCAGTTTCGAAAATCGCTGTTAATGTAATTAATTTACAATTGTAACTGTTCTTCATAACCAGTTACGTAAGTTCAGGTGCCAGTCTATCAATGTCTGGGCACAAATCTGTCGTGCAGCTAGGTTACTGTAGGTGAGTTTGGAACGTTGCTTGATTTTTATAACGATCATTGCTGAAAATGACTGCTCGCATCTGTAAGTCGCACCAAAACGACAAATGTATCTCTGGGTGAATGAACGCAAGTGTTCAAATTATTCGACAGGCAATAGTCGCCAGAATGAAATCATATGATCAGCTGAAGGTGAAGCAGGCAGCTCCAGAAATTTCTCTCGCCGGTGCTACGGAGTTCGTGCACTGGGCTGAGATTCTCCGGACTTAGGCTTGAGATAGGAGTAGAACGGATCACTTATGGGTTATACCCGTGTGCCGTGATGTCGATCAGCCGACTAAACTAAACTAAACTAGCTCCAGAAATGTACATCTCATTGCTGAATTGCATTTCAAATCAATTATTTCGCGCTGAAGGTTTTGATGTAATTGGTAGAGCTTGGCATCAGGAAATACGAACGGATTTATGAAGAGGGCAACATTATCCCCCTCTATTGTGAACTCTTGAAATCTCGAATGAAATAAGTCCAGAAGACTTTCAACGTTTACTATGTACTGCAACAAGTCACATTTCTTTTCCACCACAAGCGTCTTCAGAGTTAGAAACACCTCTGAAGTCCCTTCAGTCAGCTGTCCGATAAAAAGTCGTAGTCTGATTTTAAATGAAGAAATGTCATCGCACAGATTTGTGAATAGTTTGTTTTTTCCATGAATCCTCACATTTTTTTTAGTTCGCATATGTTTTTACAGGACATCGCTGTCAACATCAGCATCTTTTAGCTGTTTGTTGATTTCTTGGCAAGTAGTTTGCCACTGCTTTCTGAGCGACCGGCTGACATACCCCGTAAGTTACCGACACGGAGAGAACCGCTGCCGATTCTCGCGCAACGTCACTTTACTCACTAGAGTATACGGGATTACGGAGAAAGTCGTGTAACGCCTAGACCAGGGAGACCGGCTCCTCACATTAAAAGAGTTTAAATGGGACGTGATGTCCACCACAATTGCCAGGTCATTAAGCCAGTCATCGTTCAGCGGACATTCCCGTTCTGTAGGCAATTCATTTATTTGAGACAGAAACAGATAGGCACTATTTTTCAGTGCCCAGAAAAGTGGCAGAACTTTCCCTTTAGATAGTCATCTGACATCACAGTGTAACAATAGCTCACCGTATTCCTCGTTCAGGTCTGGGGGGGGGGGGGGGGGGGGGGGGGGGGGGGGGGAAAACTGTCTGAACTCACGCCTGTTCAGCGCCTTACTTCGAATTTGAATTTGCATGCGGTTTTCAAGACTCCAGTTAACTATACTATTTATTTCCGTTGCAAGGATAATTCTAGCATATTACAATCAATAGCGTTTGTATATACTGTGCAGTCGTCTGCAAATAGATCGCAGGACAACGATAGATATAAGAGAAGATCATTTATAAAAATGGTAAATAACAGAGTGCCAAGTATAGACCTCTGAGTTACTCCAATGTTAATGGTAATGGCTTGAGATAAAGATTTATTGTGTGATACTACTTGTTTTCTGTCTAATAAAAATGAGTTTATTAATATGACTATATTAGAGCTTACTTTCATTGTTTCTAGTTTTTTAATTAGAATAGAATGATCTATCATATCGAATGCTTTTCTAAAGTCTATACACACCGCTCCACATAGAGTATTGTTGTTAATATTTTGTTGCCAGTTTTCTATCATGTATGTTAGAGTCGTATGACAAGAATATTTTGGCCCAAATCCTGACTGACTGTGAACTATTAGTTTAGAGAGAACTAAAATGTTACGTCACTGAGTCGAATGAGTGAGAAGGAAAGAAGAGTCCATGTGTTTGAGGAGTCGGGAGACTAACTTCACACGTGACCTGGCTGGTCCTGGTCCTGATATAACCGGTGTGACAGTATTCCGTCCGTCCTAACCCAACAGATATTGTTACAGTCTTCATAACCGCAAAAGACTCATTGTGAGATATTGTTAATTTCTCACAGCGACAGTGTCTGAGGTGCGTGACCATTAGGAGCAAACAAGGATACGGCAACTACAAGGCAACTACACGTAAACATGTAAACATACACATGTACCCTCGGAAATCGCAATTTGTCGTGAGGTATCACCTACGCCAACTGACGTGTCTCTTGATGATGATGACTAATATTACCACAAAAACTCTACTACTATTACTATACAACCACGATAACACTTGACAAATTCGATAAAAGCATTACAAACTCACCCGCCCAGAACAGCGACATCCTACCCACAGCAAACAGTTCGATACCTCACGACTGAAACACCCTAACTTCTAGACCTAACAACTATAGCAGTTCAACACCACAGGCCCTATCAGCACACCCTCATAATCCTAATCAGTATCCTTAAACATATGTATGATGATGATGTTTCTACTGCGTATGATGATACTAAACCATACCCCGCTTCTCTGAAGTCATTGAGGCCACACCTTATATATATATATATATATATAATATATATATATAATTATATATATATATATATATATATATATATATATATATATATATATATATATGTGTGTGTGTGTGTGTGTGTGTGTGTGTGTGTGTGTGTGTGTGTGTTGTGTTACCATCTTACATCCCGAGCGGTCACTTTTAGAGCCAGTATAACGTCACCACAACATCTCTTCTCATTGAAATGTTTGTCTATATATGTTTTCCCTGTATTAAATTATTATATACCTTCTTATTGAATCGTTTTGTCGTTACCGTGTGTAGGTGGGTGTGTGGGTATTGAATGTATGTGTGCTTGGGGTGTGGTGGATGTGATGTGTGTGGGTGAGAGTGTGGGTGGGTGGGGAGATGTGTATGTGTAGGGTCTTGGTGATGTGGGGGATGTATGTGTGTGTTTATGTGTGTGGTTGGGTGGGAGTTGGAGTGAATAGGGGATGTGTGGGTGGTGTGGATGTGTCTCATACATAGTAATTGCATTGTTTTAGTTTACACACATTCATGTGACAATGTTTTTTTTCCTATGCACTGTTGATGAAAGAAAGATGAGTGAATGGAAAGGCCGAAGTAAGACGGCCTGCGTGCCCAATTTGTTACCCTTTGAAAATAAAGTCTGTTCGTTCGTTCGTTCGTTCTTGATTTCAAATTCTGAGGAAGCCTGTTAACGTCACCATACAATCTCTTTACTTGAATTGATATATGCCCTGAGCAATAAACCACTACATCTCTTTCATTGAAATGTTTGTCTATATATGTTTTCCTAGAGCCTGTATAACGTCACCACTACATCTCTTCTCATTGAAATGTTTGTCTATATATGTTTTCCCTAGAGCCTGTATAACGTCACCACTACATCTCTTCTCATTGAAATGTTTGTCTATATATTTTCCCTAGAGCCAGTATAACGTCACCACTACATCTCTTCTCATTGAAATGTTTGTCTATATATGTTTTCCCTAGAGCCAGTATAACGTCACCACTACATCTCTTCTCATTGAAATGTTTGTCTATATATGTTTTCCCTAGAGCCAGTATAACGTCACCACTACATCTCTTCTCATTGAAATGTTTGTCTATATATGTTTTCCCTAGAGCCAGTATAACGTCACACTACATCTCTTCTCATTGAAATGTTTGTCTATATATGTTTTCCCTAGAGCCTGTATAACGTCACCACTACATCTCTTCTCATTGAAATGTTTGTCTATATATGTTTTCCCTAGAGCCAGTATAACGTCACCACTACATCTCTTCTCATTGAAATGTTTGTCTATATATGTTTTCCCTGTATTAAAATTATTATATACCTTCTTATTGAATCGTTTTGTCGTTACTGTGTGTAGGTGGGGGATGTGTGGGTTATTGAATGTATGTGTGCTTGGGGTGTGGGTGGATGGGATGTGTGGTGGGTGAGAGGTGTGTGTGGGTGGGGAGATGTGTAGGTGTAGGGATGTGGTGGATGGGTGGGGGAATGTATGTGTGTGGGTTATGTGTGTGGTTGGGTGGGGGAGTTGGAGTGAATGGGGGATGTGTGGGCGGGTGGTGGATGTGTCTCATAACATAGTAATATGCATTGTTTTTGTTTACAAAATTCATGTGACAATGTTTTTTCCTATGCACTGTTGATGAAAGAAAGATGAGTGAATGGAAGGGCCGAATGTAAGACGGGCCTGCGTGCCCAATTTGTTACCCTTTGAAAATAAAGTCTGTTCGTTCGTTCGTTCGTTCTTGATTTCAAATTCTGGGGAAGTTGCACCATCAAACTTGATTATACCCTTCATGCCTGTGTGGAACGATTCCACAATGGACAGAAGAGTTGGTGGGCAGCCAATCTTCTTTAGTGCCTTGAATAGACCCTCACGACTGACCAAATCAAATGCCTTTGTGAGGTCGATGAAGGCAATAAACAGTGGTTGATTCTGTTCACGGCATTTTTTTGCATTTGTCGCAATGAGAATATCATATCAGTGGTAGACCGGTTCTGTCGAAAGCCACACTGTGATTCGGGGTAGACTTGATCTCCTATGACTTGAAGTCTGCGCAGAACAATTCTGGCAAATACTTTTCCAACAATACACAGAAGTGAGATACCCCTATAGTTGTTGCAGTCGCTCCGATCGCCCTTGTTCTTGTACAGTGTTATGATGCTTGAATCTTTGAAATCCTGTGGGACTTGTCCTTCTCGCCAGCATAGCTCTATTAGCTGGTGGATCTGTAGAGTGAGTGTGTCTTGTCCACTCCTTATAACCTCTATTGGAATCCCATCCTTACCTGGAGCCTTGCCAGATGCAAGTTCATTTATAGCACACTTAACTTCTGTTATGGTGGGAAGTGTGTCCAGGTGGTCAAGAGTTGGTAGAGCCTCTATGGCGTTGAGGGCATCATCCGCTAGTTTGGTCTCACTTGAGTAAAGCTCCAAATAGTGCTCTACCCATCTGTCCATCTGCTGTTTCTTGTCAGTGATGATTTCTCCAATCAAGGTTTTCAATGGTGC
Source organism: Cepaea nemoralis (assembly GCA_014155875.1). NCBI lineage: Eukaryota > Metazoa > Mollusca > Gastropoda > Stylommatophora > Helicidae > Cepaea > Cepaea nemoralis. Next base: position 12,664 of record JACEFZ010019976.1, on the reverse strand, counting down.
ACTTCTTTTGATCACTGGACCACAGGCTTTCTTTATTCCTTCATACATGCTTCTTATGTTTCCCTTATCACTTGCGATTTGAATAGACTCACATAACTTTATCCAATAATCATTTGCACACTGCCTGGCAGCCTTTTGCACATCCTTCCTAGCTTGCCTTAGTTCACTCAGAGTGTTACGCGTTGGTCTTTCCTTGTTTCTTAAGAGAGCTCTCTTATTCTTATCAATCAAGGGCTGCAGAGTCTCGCTATTTGCCGCAAACCAGTCCTGCCTCTTATGATCCACTGTGCCGTAAACCCCTACGGCAGTTTTATAAAGAGTTTCCTTAATTTGACCCCACTTTTCATTTACTGTACAATTTTCTCGTGCATCAGTGAAAGCGTCTTCAAGTTGCTGTTGAAACTGAAAGCACTTTTCAGGATTGTGAGTGTTAATAATATTAATCCTGGGGTTAGATTTGTGTTTAGCTGTGTAGATTCTCTTTGGTCTCAGTCTAACCCTTGCAACAACCAAAGAATGATCCGTATCACAGTCAGCACTGTGGTAACTTCGAGTTAATGATGTATGGTTCAGATGTTGTCTCCGTGTGATAATGAAGTCCAGCTGATGCCAATGGCCGGATCTTGGATGTTTCCATGTTACCTTGTGCAGCTATTTTGTTTTAAAAAAGGAGTTTGTAATACATAAGTCATTTCTAGTGCAATGCTCCATGTCAGAGTCTCACCCAGAGTTATAACGCGTTGTCTGCACCAACGCCCGACAATGCAACGCTGATCTATGATAAGCACTACAGCTATAACGCGGCGTCGTCAACAACGCCAGGCAATCAACGCTGAGCGATACTAAGCAGTCGGCGGTCAGCTGGAACACAGCGTGAACATTGAGGGGTCACGCGGGATGACTCGCGCACAACTGAGGTGTGTGCTAAAAGTCCAGCCAGACTAGGCTTGGGAGCCGTAACGGACTGACGTATGAATGCGGCTTGAGAGTTTTATGCATGTCTTGATAGCTAGCCTGTATGACCGTTGGAGATGGAACGCCTGTCTGTGTGACTTGTAAGTGGAGTGCATTGATGTATTATTATATTGATGTATTGATTGCTTGCATTTATGATCTATTGGATATTGTGAATTGTGATTGCGCGAAGTTTGTATCGTTTCTGATGTGTGCAGTGCGCGAATAAATAGCGCGAATAGATCATCGGTTGTTAGCCTCGTGTTATTTGATAAGCATATTTAGTATCACACTTGTCAAGATACGAGCCATAGTTCTTGCCCTAAGCAAGACTTTGACAAGTGCGAACGTGGGGTCTACGTCCTCATTGGATTTGAACCGTGAAATACAAAAAAAAAATAGAGTGTTAAATAATTATAAACATGGCGACTGTTGTCGAGTTTTTTTTGTAAATCAAATAGTTGTATAAAGTGCGAGTTTTGAACAAATGCGAGCGTGTAGGTTATAATTTAACAGATAAATACCATCTTTCGAGTTAATTTATCGAAACAGTAAGCGCGTTTTTGGACTTAGTAAATTTCAACCGAGTTATTGAAGTGATAAAAACAAAATGGCGGCCATGTCCTTGAATGTCATTGAGTAGAAGTAGTGTAAGCGGAACGTTTGGAAAGTGTGAAAAGAGAGTTGTTGAGTGTGGTGATACGACTAACAACAATACTTGACGACATACAAACCTACAAAAACTTAAGTGACATTACATACACCACACACTTGCACATGTTCTAATTTCTCTTGCTCCAAAAACAACAGGTTGTTTGGTGTCATCTACACCTGTCCCTTGTAAACTCCGAAATTTTTTGGTCAACCTGAATTAAAAACCAGTGTGGTTTCGGGCAGTACTGAGCAGCCATTGTCCGACACATTGCCTCAGGAGTACTTGAGTATAAAATTTTTTTTCTCTTCCTTATATTTTCGTTCAGCAGGCCTAAACATAAGCTGTAATATTAAATACTGTAAACTTTTGAACTTAAATTACTAACAACGTTATTAATTTTGTGTCTATCGATTTCATCATACATTTTGTTCATCATGTCTAGTTTAAACGAGTACATCGAAATGGGTTTAAAGATGAACTTTTCTGGTGAAGAGTTAAGGGCCTGGAGTGAGAAAAAGTTTGCAGAATACCTCCTACTACAGGAGAAGATTAATGAACGTGATGAGAGAGCAGCCGAAAGATCTTTGAAACAGGCAGAAGCTGCTTTAAAACTTAAGCAGACAGAATCAGATACTGCTTTGAAACAGGCAGAAGCTTCTTTAAAACTTAATCAGGCAGAGTCAGACGCTGCTTTAAAACTTAAGCAAGCAGAAACAGATGCAGAAATAAGAAAAGCTGAAATTGTAGCCCACACTAAGAAAGAAGAGCTGGAAGTACAGCTAAAAATTGAACAGCTGAAAGCGGAAACTTCCAAAGAAAAGGAAGATAGAAAATCTGACAAAGATCAGCCATATAAGAAATACCAAGGGCTGATTAAAAGTTACACCACAGGTGATGCATATCAGCTTTCACACAAAATTTTGAATGTATCATGGATCATTACCAGATCCCAAAGTCAGAATGGAGTATAATATACATGAGAAGTCTTTCTGGAGAACCTCTGAAAGTGATAGAGTCTATTCCAAATGACCTGAAGAAAGATTATCATTATATTAAGACAAAAATTATGTCTTATTTTCTGCTAGATGAAGCAGGCTACAGAGAACAGTTTGGTAAATTGTCTCCTAAACCAACACAAACGTTCTCTGATTACATCTCAGAAATACAGAATGTTTTTTCTAAGTGGCTGTCAGCAGCCAAAGTGAATGGTAATTTTGATAAATTGACAGATCTTATTTTGAGAGATAAAATTATCACATCTCTCCCACCTCCATTTTCGAAATTTCTATTAGAATGTCAGTGTGAAAGTGTACAACAGATGGAAAGTCGTGGCTCAGGTTATTTTGCAGCCAATAAGCAATGTTTCATTACTGGTTTGACTAGCACAGACTTTGTAGCAGCCGCTACGTATGATAGATCTAAGTCAGTGCCCTACAACAAACAAAAGCCCTATAAGCAATCTGCTGAACAGGTTAACAACTGCAAATATTGTCATTTGTCACACATCGAAACTGATATGTGTGACCAACATCCTGGTTACATGTCTTACTTACAAAACTACATAGCGAAGCAAGACAAAGAAATAAAGATATACAGACGTGCCACCAAATGCTTCCTTTGTAAGGCGTTCGGCCACTGGTGGAAAGATTGTAAAGCCAAAGCTATGTCCAGAAAGGCGAATGCAGCCATGATTGATAGTTCCTCATCAGAAGATGAAAGTGTAGAAGATCAAACTGTAAACGCAGCACATTCTATTGACGTATTTCAACACGACACATGTATTATCTGTGATCAATTTCATGAGGATGGCATTTTGACATATGGCCATTCCATTCCTGTTACGAATGAGGAAGCCAATCTAGTAGTCAACTCACAAGGTAAATTAAATATCCACCATGGGTATATTAACGGTAGAGCTGCCACAGTTTTACGGGATAGCGGCAGTACCCTCATTGGCATTAAGAAAGACTATATCTTACCATCACAATATAGTGGTAAATATGTTACATGCAGAACTTTCTCGGGTAACATCGAGAGATACCCGCTTGCATGGGCATACATAAGTACACCATTCCTCACCGGAAAGGTCAAATTCGCAGCATTGACCAATCCTTGTTGCGATGTCATCATTGGTAACCTTCAAGAGGTGAATGATATGCCACATGACAGTATTATATCCACTGTCACTTGTAACATTGATAATACCATTTCACCATCATCACAAATCTCCGTTCATGATGTATTACCACCTGTAAATGAATGTATGTATGCCAATTCGGCAATGTCATCACAGGAATGTAGTTGTTTGAATGTAACACCAAGTTGTAATGTACATGATAACCTTGATATTACAAATGCAGTAACCAGATCTACTGCTCAAATGCAAGATCGAATCGATCAGACAGAGGCTTTACAGCTAATAAGCCCAGTTGTAACATCTCCTGAAACAACCAGGGAGAAGTTTATAAAAGCTCAAAAAGCTGATCGATCGTTGCAAAGGTATTATAAATTAATAGGCCAAAAGCCACGAGTAGCAAAGAACGCTAAATGGTATTTTGCTCTGAAAAACGGAATTCTGACACGGTACTATATCAAAGGTTCTAGCACTACAGAACAAACAGTGCTACCTTCAGAAAACCGCAACCAAGCATTTACTAAGATGTTGGGGGTGAAACAATGCTTTAACAGCCCGTACCACCCACACTCCACGGGTATAATAGAAAAGATCAACGGCGATCTTAAACATATGCTCTCAAAAGTAACCCAAGAACATTCCGAAGACTGGGACACGTATCTACCTGCTATTTTATTTGCATATAGAGAAGTGCCACATTCCAGCACTGGATTCTCACCATTTGAAATAGTATATGGTGCCAAACCACGTGGCCCATTATCGTTGTACCAGTCTATGCTGACTGAAAGTAAAACCATATCTACACCCATTTCATCGTATGAACATGTAATATCATTGCGCGATAGAATCATGAGATCATGTGTGTTAGCGAAAGAAGCACTACAAAAATCTGGTGCTGTCTACCGACAATACGCTAACAGAGGAAATAGAACCATTACTCTGACGCCAGGACAGGACGTTCTTCTCTTATTGCCAAGGGACAGACATTTTCTCACAGACTCATGGCAAGGACCGTTTAAAGTGTTACGACAAATTTCGACAGTAGATTACGAAATTGCAGTTAGGGACAAACACAAGATTTTTCATATTAACATGCTTAAACCATATTACCACAGGGACGACGAACAAGTAGAGACTACAGCAAGCACAACAATAGTGGACCAGACAGACGACAACGATACTGACGAGATACCAACACCAGTACTGGACACGACAACCAACCTACAGGATATAAAGGTAAATCCCAATCTGACGCAGACACAGACCGACAGTTGCAAACAAGTTTTACAAGAATACAGTAAAATTTTTTCTAACAACCCAGGACAGACAGACTTAGTGCATCATCATATTATTTTGACATCTGACACCCCAATAAAATGCAGACCATATTCCATTCCTATACACTACAAAGACAAATTACACCAAGAAATTATGGACTTAGAAGCAAACCATATCATCCGACGTTCACAATCACATTTTTGTTCACCGATTGTCATTGTGAAGAAAAAGGACAACACAATAAGACTCTGTGTTGACTATAGGAAACTCAACAGCATTACACAGTTGGATTTAGAACCAATGAGCAACTGTGAAGACATACTAACTGAACTGACTGACTCACGTTACTTTACTAAACTTGACATGAAAAAAGGTTACTGGCAAATACCTGTACATGCTGACAGCATATATCTGACAGCATTTGCCACACCCTGGGGTACTATACGAATGGTGCAAGTTGCCATTCGGGCTAGTTAATGCTCCAGCAACCTTTGTCAGAATGACAAGACGACTTTTGACAGGCATTTCCAACATCATTTGGTACATGGACGACATTTGCATACATACAAAGAACATGACAGACCACATAACAGCACTACAGCAGACAATTCGACAGGATTAGACAACACTGGACTAGACAATAAAACCATCCAAAGTTGATATAGCCTTTCAAGAAATTTTATTTTTGGGCTATAAGATCTCAAATGGCTTCATATCAATCTGACGATAACATCATGTCTAGAATTTTGAAATATGTCGCTTCCGACAACCAAAAAAGAGTTGCGAAGTGTGTTAGGTCTTTTGAATTACTATAGACAATTTATTCCTCATTTTGCTGAATTGACCAAATGTTTCACTGATTTACTAACAAACAAACATCCAAATGTTATTGTAAATAGCGAATGTTTAAGGCCTGCATTTGCGAAAGTACTATCTTATTTTTCCAGTGAACCTATTCTAAAATTACCTGATCTTAGCACTATTTTCAGGCTAGATGCGATGCGAGCTCCGTAGCCATTGGAGGGGTACTGCTTCAAGAGCACGACCAAATATTGTACCCTGTATACTACGTCTCCCTGAAATTGAACACCAGTGAACGAAATTACAGCACGCCGGAACTTGAAGCCCTCGCTCTTGTGTTCTCGGTACGTAAACTTTCGAGATTTCTTTTAGGTAAACTACTTCATTATTGTAAACAGACAATAGCCCTTTGACATTCATCACCAGTGGTAACCCCAAGTAACCACAGAGTGGCCAGATGGTCCCTTCTTCTACAGGACTATAGCTTCGAAATCAGACATATACGAGGCTCACATAACTCACTGGCCGATCTTCTATCGAGATGTCCTTACGACTCACCCAATAGCCAGGTAACACCCGAGCACATTGCAGATGGTGTATAAACTGCAACGTAAATAGTGCTCAACACCACAGCCAATTGTGACTTCATGTCAGTTACGCTGTGAAGAACAGTGTGATAGGGAAGATTTAATCTCCCATTGTAAATATATTGTGTACATAGTATTATTATTATATGAATGAATGGGTCGGATAATTGTGAGAGATATGAAAGAATGCCATTACTATTGTAAATATGTAGTATTATAAGAAATAGACACCACAGTGTCACGGGACAGTACTACAGGACCCAAAGACTTACCGAGCGTGAACATCGCCAAGTAATCCTGAGTACATCTACAAAGATAGGTCCACGACGTTTTAACAAGTACGAATGATGACCTTGACAACCTAATCCGAGAATAAGACGGAAGAAGCTATCCAACAGCTGATGACAAGATCTGGGTGCTCCGTATATTTAAAGTCCATCTAAAACGAGAGACCTTGAATGAGCAATAACACAGCTCTACACTTCCGTTAGATGTCCATATTAATTTGAAATTTAGCACACCATACTAAAATGTTTATAAATTTATGACAATTGTATGAAAATTTGGGTATGAAACATTTCCATATACGAAATTGTATATGACGCGTTTTGTTAGATGTAATCTCAGCATCGTAGCTTGATTTACTTTTCACAAAAGTGACCTTTTGTGCACTTTTGTCAAGGAGGATCAAATTATGACACTAAGAAAGAAAATGTTACTTGTAATTTATTTTGTTGAAAGCATGATAAAATTACTGTCCCTATCTTTTGTTCCATAACCAAGGGACATAACTAAATATTGTTGGTGATATGGAAATATATGTATTGAAACTACCATGTTTGCCTAATAGGTATCACGTCAATGTGACGTCATGTGTATATGGGAAAACTTACCAAAACTGAAGACCTTCATTGGATATTCTATTAGATAAGGGTAGATGTCCAATGTCGGAGTTATCTTATAGGTAGATACTCACAGGCTGACCTGATTATTTGTAATTTTTCTTTTTGGTTGAGAGGTAGGGGCAAGTTAGCCGTAACCTACCGGACTGGCTGTGTCTCAGCGAGGTAAAAACCATGAAATTGATTGTACTTGACAAGTATGCTTGATGGGTAGCCATGGAAATTGTATGCATATTGTTTACTAATCACCTGTACATATTAAGACAAACCAAAGAGTTACGTCAGATGAAGTGCAAAGTTCGAGTCTGACAAGATAAAGAACAGCTATATAGAGTACATGAAAGGAAAACCTTTCATGAGAATGAGGGGGGGGGGGGGAGAATGTCAGAGTCTCACCCAGAGTTATAACGCGTTGTCTGCACCAACGCCCGACAATGCAACGCTGATCTATGATAAGCACTACAGTTATAACGCGGCGTCGTCAACAACGCCAGGCAATCAACGCTGAGCGATACTAAGCAGTCGGCGGTCAGCTGGAACACAGCGTGAACATTGAGGGGTCACGCGGGCTGACTCGCGCACAACTGAGGTGTGTGCTAAAAGTCCAGCCAGACTAGGCTTGGGAGCCGTAACGGACTGACGTATGGATGCGGCTTGAGAGTTTTATGCATGTCTTGATAGCTAGCCTGTATGACAGTTGGAGATGGAACGCCTGTCTGTGTGACTTGTAAGTGGAGTGCATTGATGTATTATTATATTGATGTATTGATTGCTTGCATTTATGATCTATTGGATATTGTGAATTGTGATTGCGCGAAGTTTGTATCGTTTCTGATGTGTGCAGTGCGCGAATAAATAGCGCGAATTAGATCATCGGTTGTTAGCCTCGTGTTATTTGATAAGCTTATTTAGGATCACACTTGTCAAGATACGAGCCATAGTTCTTGCCCTAAGCAAGACTTTGACACTCCAGCAGGCTTTGCCCATTATCATTCATGCGACCGATGTTGTATTTTCAAGGCACACTGGCTATGAACTCGAGTCCTTGCCCACACGAGCATTGAAATCACCGAGCATATAAATGTAGTCGGATTTTGGAACTGCTTTGTTCACAGAGTCTAGCTGCTCATAGAACGTATCCTTCACATCATCAGAGGAAGCGAGTGTCGGTGCATATGCAGTGATAATGGTGGCAAATCCACAAGAGGTTGCCAAGCGCAGGGATAATAATCTTTCCTTACCTCCAGCTGGGATATCAATCATTCCCAGTAGCGAATTCTTCACTGCATAGCCCACACCATGTTGCCTTTTTTTCTGCCTGCCCTCTACCTTTCCAAAAAAGGTGTAATTGTTTTCCCTGAGTGACCCTTCCTCAACGAGGCAAGTCTCCTGCAGGCCAGCAATATCAATGTTAAGACGATTGAGTTTAGCATCAATCACAGCCGTTTTTCTCACATCGTTAATATTTGTCAAGTCAGTGGAATATCCTGGACACATGGTTCTTACGTTCCAGGTTGCAAGCCGTAGCTTGAGGTTTCTATTATTCTTTTTATTAGTACCTCGTGCATTGGATTTACAGCCTGCGATTCAGATTTTGTCCTAGCCCCAAGCACCCATTGAAGCAGGCAGGCTGTGGCGGATCAGCACCCAATCGGCCGGGGGCTGCCCAGCTTGAGGCGGGCGGTAGCTGATCAGTGACACCTGTAGGTGTCTCCCACCGTCAGAGGCAACGCGTGGCGCCCCATGTCTACGCTAACTGACAAGGACTTATAACCCGTAACAGTTGCCTCTCGCTTTGATTCCGAGATCGGTTAAGACCAGGGATAGAGTTATTGCCTCTCCATAGCACGAAGCCTGGGCTAAAATAAAGAAACCATGTATTGCCCATGCAGCATGATCCCTCTCTCGGTCTGCCTAGTTCACTCCAGAGGAAAGTTTACACCTGTACATCTGGAACAAGACAAGCTGCAGAAGCTGCCGGATCAGCAAAGCAATGCTCTAACTGTCCGCCTGTCGGAGCTTTGATCCTAGAACAGCTGCCAACCAAGGCTTAGGGCCTGGTCTGCACTGCCACTGACTATTTTGTCTTTGGGTTGCATTTCCTCGCACCAGGATAAGGCTTATACCCTCCCAATTGCGCTCTTCCGCCCGAAGTCGTTGGCATAATGTGGGATGTCGGGTTTGGTAAGCGCCGCCCAACATTCGGCGCTGACAGAAAGCAGGTAGTACCGTCTACTGTCATACGGTAGCTCAGTCATATCTGACTAAGACCTGACTCTCAATAATGTTGTTGTTTGGTCATCAAGAATGATGATGACCATTCATTTCTAGAGAGGGGTTGAAAGTATGGAGGCGTGGGTTCTAAGATGGCTGATAAGGCCTATTTTGGCTCGAAATGTTCTTTGACAATGTGGGCAAGGAATGCTTGACGTTTCTGGAGGAGTATTTCCTGCAGTGGTTTTTCTGTCCTGCTTTTTCTTCACAGCTCTTGCAGTCCTGGTTGCCTCACATATGACTGCACCCTTCCGTAATGATGCACGCCACGAATTTAGGTCTCTGGCTGCAGCCTCCCAGGTGTCATGATGAATTCCAAAAGCCTTCAGTGAAGTTTTCAGAGTGTCTTTAAAGCGTTTCCTCTGGCCACCTTGGGAGCGTTTACCACAACGCAGTTCGCTGTAAAAAATTCGTTTAGGGAGCCTGTGATCTGGCATGCGAGTCAAGTGACCAGCCCAGCGAATCTGATTCTTCATCAGTAGAGTGTGGATACTGGGCATGGATGCTCTTTCTAGGACTTCAGTGTCTGGAATATTGTCTTGCCATTTAATCTTCAGTAGCTTCCTTAGGCAGACTGTGTGGAAGTGGTTTAATTTCCTAGCGTGTCGCTGATAAACAGTCCAGGTTTCACAAGCATATAGCAGTGTGGATAATACAACTGCTTTGTAGACTTTTAGCTTTGTTTGCAGGCTTATTCCAGTTCTGTCCCATACATTCTTGTACAGTCTGCCAAAGGCCGCACTGGCCTTGGAGATTCTTGCATTCACTTCGTCATCAATTGTGGCAGCTTGTGACACAGTGCTGCCAAGATAGGTGAATTTGTCCACAACACTTAGGCTATGATCATTCACTTTGATATTCGGCACAGTGTGATTATTCCCTGGAGCTGGCTGGTACATAACTACAGTCTTCTCCAAGTTGATATTGAGCCCAAAGTTGGCACAGGCATGTGAGAAAGCTGAAACATTATGTTGCATGTCCGCCTCTGAGTTGGCGTATAGAGCGCAATCATCTGCAAACAGGAGCTCTCTGACGGTGTCGCTGTTAATTTTGGTTTTAGCTTTCAGCCTTCTGAGATTGAATAACTTTCCATCCATACGGTAGTTGATGTCTATTCCAATGTCGTCGTTCTCGAAGGCATTCATCAGCATGGCTGAAAACATGAGGCTGAACAGTTTTGGTGCCAGGACACATCCTTGCTTCACTCCATTGGTGGCAGGAAAGGGTTAAGACAGTTCACCATTTTCCTGTACTCTTGCCTGCATGCCGTCATGAAATAGCCGCACTATTTGGACAAACTTTCGTGGACAGCCATATTTTGCCATAATCTTCCACAGTCCTTCTCTGCTGACTGTATCAAAAGTCTTGGTAAGGTCAATGAAAGTGGAGAACATTTCGCAGTTCTGTTCCTGACATTTCTCTTGCAGCTGCCTTGCAGCGAAAATCATGTCAACAGTTCCACGTTATTTTCTGAAGCCACACTGACTCTCAGGAAGAAGACCTTGATCGAGATGGGCTGTGAGGCGACTGAGAAGAATTCTGGCGAGTATCTTCCCTGCAATTGAAAGCAAGGAGATGCCTCGGTGGTTGTCACAGGATTGGCGGTTTCCTTTACGTTTGTAAAGGTGGACTATTGATGCATCCTTGAAATCTTGTGGCATGGTCTCGTTCACCCATATGTTTGTAAAGGCTTGGTGAAGCTGCTCTGTTAGGACCGGCCCACCTGCCATGTATATCTCTGCTGGGATGGAGTCAGGACCAGGTGCCTTGCCACTGGAGAGTTGCTGGATGGCTTTGTTTACTTCCACTATGCTTGGCAGGTCATCAAGTGTCTCATTGGTAGGAACTTGAGGAAGGCAGTTGATGGTTTCATCATCGAAGAAGGAAGTTGCATTTAAGATGTTGCTGAAATGCTCTGCCCAGCGTTGAAGGATTTCTTTCTTATCGGTGATCAATATTCCCCCATCTGCACTGAGGAGGGGAACTATGCCTGGTGATGTGGGACCATAGACCGCTTTCAGTGAGTCGTAGAAGTTTTCCATATCATGTCTGTCAGCAAAGCCCTGAATTTCATCAGCTTTGCTGCTCAGCCAGGAGTCCCGCATGTGCCGAAGTTTCTGATGCACTACTCTCTGAATGTTCTTGAAGGCATCTTTTTTGATGTTGACTTTGGGTCATTCAAATGTGCCTTGAGGAGAAGATGTTTCTCGGCCAGCAATTGGTTGATGTCTTCGGAATTTTCATCAAACCAGTCTTTATGCTTTCGGGGGGGGGGGGGGGGGGGGGGGGGCCTGGCCCCAGGATTTCCATAGCAGTGTTGTAAATTATGTCCTTTAGGGCTCTCCATTCTGTTTCTGTATCCTGTTTAGCTGCAGCATTTGGCTTGAGGCGGTCTTCCAGCATATTTTTAAATGACTGCTGCATTTTCTTGCTGTTTAGGCGGGTGACATTTAGCTTTTTTTTGCATTTTCACCCCTTGAGGACGCCGTGGTGGCCTGATGTTAATGTTTATTTTCGAGACAATGAGACGATGGTCTGTCCAACATTTGGAACCACACATGGATTTTGTCACTCGGACGTCTTGTCTGTCACTCCTCCTGACAATGACATAGTCAATGAGGTGCCAGTGTTTCGAGCGAGGGTGCATCCACGATGTCCTATTTCTCATGGGGAGACGGAAAATTGTGTTCGTAATCAGGAGATCATGTTCGGCACATGTCTGAAGGAGGCGGAGTCCATTGCTGTTACAATTTCCGACTCCATGCTTTCCAATAATGCCACTCCAAGAGGTGGTGTCCGTGCCTACTCTGGCATTGAAATCCCCAAGGAGTATAAGTTTTGTCTCCTTTGGGAACAGATGTTAATACATTGTGCAGGTCCTCATAGAACTTGTTCTTGACATCATCTTTGTTGGTCATAGTTGGTGCGTAGGCACTCACAATGGTTGCATGCTTCCTTCCATTCAGCAGGGGCAACTTCATGGTCATGAGCCTGTCGTTTATAGCCTTTGGAAATCCAGCTAATTTGCCGACAGGGCGACTTTTAAATTGGGGCCCCCCCAAATTTCCCACAACCGGGG
>JACEFZ010019975.1:345000-452352 GCA_014155875.1 Cepaea nemoralis | reverse complement strand
TTCCCCCCCCATGCAAGGTGCCAATGTTTAAAGCACAAACTATCGTCTGTCAAGACTGCAAGGTGCCAATGTTTAAAGCACAAACTATCGTCTGTCAAGACTGCAAGGTGCCAATGATTAAAGCACAAACTATCGTCTGTCAAGACTGCAAGGAGCCAATGTTTAAAGCACAAACTATCGTCTGTCAAGACTGCAAGGAGCCAATGTTTAAAGCACAAACTATCGTCTGTCAAGACGGCAAGGAGCCAATGTTTAAAGCACAAACTATCGTCTGTCGAGACTGCAAGGTGCCAATTTAAGTGTAATCATTCTACTGCTTGTATTTTTGTTATATGTAACCTAGGATATCAACATTAGTAATAGCAATACCAACACACAATAACAACGACAACCACATGTCTTACCTCCCGATGAATAGCCCTGCGTGACTAGGCCATGGACTCTGTAAAGAGACTCTTCGTTGCGGTAGATTGTGAACCAGAACCCAGTATTGGGGCGGGATAGACCGTGGACGTGAAACACATACAGGCCTGTCTGTTGAACAACCGATACTACATGTTGAATCTGTCTGTCTGCCTGCCTGCCTGCCTGCCAGTCTGTCTGTCTGTCTGTCTGTCCGTCCGTCCGTCCGTCCGTCCGTCCGTCCGTCCGTCTGTCTGTCTGTCTGTCTGTCTGTCTGTCTGTCTGTCTGTCAAACAGACACTTCGCTGGCTGTTGAATGAGGGGACGGAGAGCATATGGGAAAGACTTGAATGCATTTATGCCGGTTCTTAGCTCAACTCAACTCAACTTACTGTTTTATTACCTGACACTAACCCACGGGGTTACGTGAAGCCATGGAAGCAGGTGGTGGATGGAGTGTGAGAGCAGCCGACAGATTGATGTGGTTATGGTCTTGCACTCTGCGGCAATAGGCAGATGATCTCATCAGTAGAGACAATGGCTATAGCCACCGACTAGTACAGTCACTGCCCAGAAGGATAGCAATGGCAAACTACCTTCTGTAAAACTTGCCAAGGAACAATTACAATCAAGAAAGAAATCATAATAAGAAAGAGATCTGTTGGTGAGACCCCAAGGTCAGGCAGATCAGATAACATTGGGGAAGAGTGTGACACAGGGACCAGTACTAGTAATCGTGATGACGGAGTTAATACCGACTGTGTTACCAAGGAAATCCCCTGTGTCAGACTAAGAAGGAGAGTGACACTAGGAACGTGGAATGAGGGAAAGCTTGAATTAGTATGTGATGAAATTGAAAAATTAAATATTCACATTTTTGGAATTAGTGAACATCGCTGGAGAGGCAAGGGACATTTTACAAATGAAAATGGAATTATTTTCATATATTCTGGTAGAGACGTCGGAGGGCGGAGTGGAGTGGCATTTTGTTTAGATAAGACAACCGCCAAAGCTTTAATGGGATATAACCCAGTTAGTGATAGAATCCTCACTATCAGACTTAAAGAAAGTAAAAAAAAAAAAAAAAACTCACATACATATGTATGCACCTACTTCAACAGCAGATGAGGGCGAAACTGAAGATTTTTACAGCACACTGCAAGACATATTAAATAAAATAGGTCATAATGATAAAACAATAATAATGGGAGATGTTAATGCTAAAGTAAGCACAGGAAGAGCTGAAAATGAGAGACACGTTTTAGGAAATTTTGAATTGGGAAATAGAAATGATGCAGGTGACAAATTAATTCAATTTTTTGCACAGAAAATGAGTTAGCGATAGCCAACACACTTTTAAACATCACCCAAGAAGACTCTTCATATGGATGTCCCCGGACAGTATTACCAAACATTAGATAGATTATATTTTAATACAAAGAAGATAGAGATCAAGCATAACATCTGCAAAAACCCTACGAAGTGCAGACTGTGATACAGATCATCAGTTATTAGAAGCAGATCTGAAATTAAAACTCAAAAAGCTTAACCAAGGACCAAGGCGACTTCGTTTTGATCTAAATACAAAAAACAAAAACAGATGCATACAACGTAGAAGTGAGGAATCGTTTTGCGGTCTTGATGTCTGTACAAGAACACATTCCGAATTGGGTGGAAAAGATACTACACACAGAAGATGGTAGCCTAGGCAGGCCGACACACCGGAACAGATCGGCTTCATCGGTCCGGAGACATGTTCTCGAGAGCGGTCACGTGGTTGAAAGAGACAGTGCCTTCCGTGTGTTGTTCAACACACAAAGTAGTCGATTGTTAAAGTTTGCTGAAGCTATAATAATCAACCTTCGTAAGCCGTCTTTGTGCAAGCAGAAAGACATGTTAGTCAGTTTAAAATTACCGTGGTAGACAATCGACATTACTGTGCGAACATGTGCATATTTCAGTTTGAAGGATTTACCTAATTAATTCACGTAAGTTGTGTGATTTCTGCAGTATGTACCTGACGAGATGCAGCGAAATATGCCAGGCAATAAATCGTGCAACATAATGTTAAAACGACGGCTTCTAAGAATATCTTTGATAAAGAAAATAACAAGTACATCCATACTTCAAGTGCTGACAAAGAAAATTGAAATATTTTGGTCACTTGAAACGCCATGAAAGTTTCGAGAGAATACTGTTGTTGTTGTTTGTCCATCAAGAATGATGATGACCATTCATTTCATTCAATGGGTTTGAAGGTACATTGAGTTCTAAGATGACTGATAAGGTCTATTTTGGCTCGAAATGTTCTTTGACAATGTAGGCAAAGAATGCTTGACGTTTCTGGAGGAGGAATTCCTGCAGTGGTTTTTCTGTCCTGCCTGTTCTTCACAGCTCTTGCAGTCCTGGTTGCCTCACATATGACTGCACCTTTACGTAATGATGCAGCCCACGAATTTCGGTCTCTAGCTGCAGTCTCCCATGTGTCATGATGAATTCCAAAAGCATTCAGTAAGATTTTCAGAGGGTTTTTAAAGCGTTTCCTCTGGCCGCCTCCAGACAGTTTACCACAACGCAGCTCGCCGTAAAAAAAAATTGTTTTGGGAGCCTGTGATCATCTGGCATGTGAGTTAAGTGACCAGCCCAGCGAATCTGATTCTTCATTAGTAGAGTGAGGAAACTGGGCATGGACGCTCTTTCTAGGACTTCAGTGTCTGGGATCTTGTCTTGCCATTTAATGTTCAGTAGCTTCCTAAGGCGTACTGTGTGGAAGTGGTTTAATTTCCTAGCCTGTCGCTGATAAAAAATCCATGTTTCACAAGCATATAGCAGTGTGGACAATACAACTGCTTTGTAGACTTTCAGCTTTGTTTGCAGGCTTATTCCATCTTTGTACCATACATTCGTGTACACTCTGCCAAAGACCGCCCTGGCCTTGGAGATTCTTGCATTCTCTTCGTCATCAATTGTGGCAGCTTGTGACACAGTGCTGCCAAGATAGGTGAATATGTCCACACAACTTAGTCTATGACCATTCACTTTGATATTTGGCACAGTGTGATTATTCCCTGGAGCTGGCTGATACATAACTACAGTCTTCTCCAAGTTGATTTTGAGCCCAATGTCACAGGCATGTGAGAAAGCTGAAAGATTGTGTTGCATGGCTGCCTCTGAGTTGGCATATAGAGCGCAATCATCAGCAAACAGGAGCTATCTGACGGTGTCGCTGTTAATTTTGGTTTTAGCTTTCAGCCTTCTGAGATTGAATAACTTTCCATCCATACGGTAGTTGATGTCTATTCCAATGTCGTCGTTCTCGAAGGCATTCGTCAACATAGATGAAAACATGAGGCTGAACAGTGTTGGTGCCAGGACACATCCTTGCTTCACCCCATTGGTGACAGGAAAGGGCTCAGACAGTTCACCATTTTCCTGTACTCTTGCCTGCATGCCATCATGAAATAGTCGCACTATTTGGACAAACTTTCGTGGACAGCCATATTTTGCCATAATCTTCCACAGTCCTTCTCTGCTGACTGTATCTAAAGCCTTGGTCAGGTCAATGAAAGTGGAGGACATTTCGCAATTCTGTTCCTGACATTTCTCTTGCAGCTGCCTTGCAGCGAAAATCATGTCAACAGTTCCACGTTCTTTTCAGAAGCCACATTGACTCTCAGGAAGAAGACCTTGATCGAGATGGGCTGTGAGGCGATTGAGAAGAATTCTGGCGAGTATCTTCCCTGCAATTGAAAGCAAGGAGATGCCTCGGTGGTTGTCCAAGGATTGGCGGTTTCCTTTAAGTTTGTAAAGGTGGACTATTGACGCGTCCTTGAAATCTTGTGGCATGGTCTCGTTCACGCATATGTTTGTAAAGACTTGGTGAAGCTGCTCTGTTAGGACCGGCCCACCTGCCTTGTATATCTCTGCTGGGATGGAGTCAGGACCAGGTGCCTTGCCGCTGGAGAGTTGCTAGTTAGTTAGTTAGTCGACAAATCATCCTCATTGCACAACGAACCATTCAGTCCATAAGTGCTCGCATCCCCTCCTCAGCAAATCCCGCAGCGTGTAGCGGCTAACGACGCCAGTTCTGTGTTGGTTTATCAATCTTCTTTGGCTTCCTGCGTAGTGTTCTTGTTTGGCCACCCCTCGTTTAATTTGCTGTTCTCGCAGTCTGGCCATGGTTGTAGACTCACAGTCATCACTTGGTTCACGCAAAAGTCTTACTTCTCGTAGAGCATTCAGAATGTCAGCCTGGTCCATGGCGCCACCACCCTCCACAGTAGCCTCACCTGCAAACTTGTCAGCCCACTCATTTCTTTGTACTCCCGCATGCCCGCATTTAGTTCAAGAATCTGAAGCATTAAAAAATCCAATGATACTCTGTTGTACACGTCCTCAAGATCAATCGCTGCAGCAAAGGTTTCAATGTCTGAGTGGAAACCTTCATAGACATCATGGGCAAAGACTACTGCATTGGTCCAGGTGTAGCGGCTAACGACGCCAGTTCTGTGTTGGTTTATCAATCTTCTTTGGCTTCCTGCGTAGTGTTCTTGTTTCGCCACCCCTCTTTTAATTTGCTGTTCTCGCAGTCTGGCCATGGTTGTAGATTCACAGTCATCACTTGGTTCTTGCAAAAGTCTCACTTCTCGTAGAGCATTCAGAATGTCAGCCTGGTCCATGGCGCCACCACCCTCCACAGTAGCCTCACATGCAAACTTGTCAGCCCACTCATTTCTTTGTACTCCCGCATGCCCTGGCACGAAGATGAAACTTATCTTTGCCAGCCGAGACCGCTCCAGAGGCAGCCACCATTCTCTTCGGATCGACCCCTCCTCTATCCTCTTGATCATGTTCATTGAGTCGCTAAGGAAACATGCCCTAGTGAATGTCTGTGTCTCGAGCCATGTTATATTGCTTTACTTACTGCCATGACTTCCATGGTCAGGCTACTTGTGGTTTCAGTGAAAGCACCAGAGTCCTCCTTTACAATTTTCCCTCCGGCCCCAGCTGTAAAGGCCCATGAGCTAGGCGCGTGCCCTGCAAACTTGTATTCTCTCTTCAATGGTTGGAAAATCAAGAAGGTAGCGCATCGCCCTGCATGCTGTATCTCTTGTACACCCAAGAATAATGCGCATAGCTTCATTCTGTATCCTTTCCATCCTTTCTATCTGCTTATGGCTGAGAGTCAGGATTGCCATTGCATACTCCAAAACAGACATGACAAGTCCCTCGTACAGAAGACATAGATGGCGCTGCTCACAGTTTGCTGCCTCCATCACCCGCACCGCAGCCAAACCCCGCTTGGCCTTTGTTATCACCTGGTCTATGTGCACATTATAAGCAAGGCTTCGATCAAACCGTATCCCCAGGTAATTCATTGCCTGCGTTCTTTCCACCGTCTCTGAACACAGCATTACAGTTGGTGTTGGAGTGTTGACAATATGATTATTCAACGAGAACCAAGTCACTGTTGCCTTTGTTGGGTTGACCATTGCCCTCAGCTTCATCACACCAAGTACTTATGCGATTGAGTTCGGTTTGTAGTTCCACAGCAACCTGCTCTCTATCCTTACCCTGACGATACACTAAAACATCATCGGCATATGACAATGTCCTGCCAGGTCCAGTGATTTGCTCACTGGTGATTCTCACTGTGTAGGCGTTGAACAGTACCGGAGATATTGGTGATCCCCGTGGTAGGCCAGGATATATTGTTGTTGGTTCCGAAGTCCAACTGCCACATCTAAAAACTACTTTCCGTTGGAAGAGGGCTGCAGCGATCCAACTAAGGAGGAATGGACTTACTTTTAGTTCAAGAATCTGAAGCATTAAAAAATCCAATGATACTCTGTTGTACACGTCCTCAAGATCAATCGCTGCAGCAAAGGTTTCAATGTCTGAGTGGAAACCTTCATAGACATCATGGGCAAAGACTACTGCATTGGTCCAGGTTTCTTTTTTTGGACGGTACCCACCCAGGGTAGGTGGGAAAACACCTTGCCTCTCTAGCTGGCTTGATATTTTCCTGGCAATTACCTTCTCCAGCAGCTTGCCTATTGTATTCTGCATGGTTATAATTCGATATCCCTGAATTTTTGTGTGGTCTTTGTCAGGCTTCGGCAAGGGAATCAGATAGCTGTGTAACCACTCTTCCTT
This sequence comes from Cepaea nemoralis, assembly GCA_014155875.1. NCBI lineage: Eukaryota > Metazoa > Mollusca > Gastropoda > Stylommatophora > Helicidae > Cepaea > Cepaea nemoralis. Next base: position 445,794 of record JACEFZ010019975.1, on the reverse strand, counting down.
GATGCTAGCACTCTCTATACTGTTGTTGTACATGTCTGCTAGTTTCTCTAGCTCATTGTCGGTACACCTATTGATGTCGTCGTATCTTATGCCATCAGGACCTGGAGCGCTGTTTTTTGATCGTCGAAGTACAGCCTTGATTTCTTTCATTGTCACTGTGTCTTCATCCAACATGTTCTGGGCCTTGCATCTGTCTGAGGTAACCTCCTTGGCCAGATTTCGGCCTCCCATGTCTGTCTGGTTGCTCTGCTCTAGATAGCGTTCAAAGAGGGCTTTGCCCTTGTCCTCGTCAGTCCTCTGCCAGATGAGAGTCAGCACCTTGGAAGTCAGAAATGCTCTTATTCTTGACTACACCACTCATGCTTTTATGTAGTCGCCAGAACAATTCCAGTGACTTGTCTGTGCTTACTCTTTGACACACCTCTGCCCATTTTTCGCTTTTAACCACCTTGACCAGTTTTTTTAAATAGCTTACTTTTGTGTGCATCTCTCTTTCTAAGTGCATGCAGGGACTAGGATGACCAGCTCTGTTCTTCTTGGCATTTTGCCATCTCCTACTGCACTACGCGTATCCACCCAAGCCTTCTCCACCTCGAAATTCCATGGAGAGTTGTGGATGGCTTTATTTACTTCCACTTTGGTTGGCAGGTCGTCAAGTGTATCATTAGTGGGAACTTGAGGAAGGCAGTTGATGGTTTCATCATCGAAGAAGGAAGTTGCATTTAAGGTGTTGCTGAAATGCTTTGCCCAGCGTTGAAGGATTTCTTTCTTATCGATGACCAATGTTCCCACATTTGTACTGAGGAGGGTAATTATACCTGGTGATGTAGGACCATAGACTGCTTTCAGTGAGTCGTAGAAGCTTTTCATATCATGTCTGTCAGCAAAGATTGAATTTCATCAGCTTGCTTCTCAGCCAGGAGTCCCGCATGTGCCGAAGTTTCTGCTGCACTACTCTCTGAATGTTCTTGAAGGCATCCTTTTTTATCTTGACCTCGGGTCATTCAAAAGTGTCTTGAGGAGAAGATGTTTCTCGGCCTGCAATTGGTTGATGTCTTCGGAATTTTCATCAAACCAGTTTTTATGCTTTTGGGGGTGGGGGGACCCAGGATTTCCATAGCAGTGTTGTAAATTGTGTCCTTTAAAGCTTTCCACTCTGATTCTGCATCCTGTTTAGCTGCAGCATTGGGCTTGAGGCGGTCTTCCAGCATATGTTCAAACGACAGCTATATTATTTTGCTGTTTAGGCGGGTGACATTTAGCTTTTTGTGCGTGCATTTTTACCACTTCATGACGACGTGGTGGTTTGATGTGTATGTTTATTTTCGAGATAATGAGACGATGGTCTGTCCAACATTCGGCACCACAAATGGATTTTGTCACCCCAACGTCTTGTCTGTCACTCCTCCTGACGATGACATAGTCAATGAGGTGCCAGTGTATTGCATGCTTCCTTCCATTCAGCAAGGCCAACTTAATGGTCACAAACCTGTTGTTTATAGCCTTCGGAAATCCAGCTAGTTTGCCAACCAGGGCCGACTTAATGGCAAATCCCACACTGGATTGGCGTCTTTCCTCGCTTTTCCTTCAACTCCAGAAAAATGTGTAGCCGACACCTGCTTCACAGATTTGGCCTTCATCTGCAAGTCGTGTCTCGCTCAAGGCTGCAATGTCGATGTTGTACCTGCCCAGCTCTCTTCCAATCAGTGCTGTTCGTCTCTCTGGACCCGACGCGCCGTCTCTGTCAAGTAGGGTGCGTACATTCCAAGTTCCGATTGTTAAGGGAATATTATTTACTCTTTTAGCTTTACCTGTTTTTTCTTTGTTTGTATGTCGACCGCAGTTTAGGGTACCCACCAACCGCCGCTAGCTGATTAAGTAATGGTGGAGCAGACAATGTTTAGGGTACCCACCAACCGCCGCTAGCTGGTTAGGTAATGGTGGAACAGACAATGTTGAGGGCACCTTTTCTAGCCCCTTTCTCATGCTATGGAGGTGAGCAGTGTGTTCCTATAGAAGGCTGTTCAGTCACTCAGGGGGCTGACGAATCCCACTGCTGCTCCGGTCAGTAGAAGACGACCATATGGCCTGAGCCGCCTGTGTGCAGGTCTGCGACTACGGCTGCCAGCGTAGCTAGGCCTGCCGCTTCGCCGCTCGCCCATCGCCACCGGGCTTGAAGGTGATATATGATGTTGGATGAAGAATGACTTGCGCGATGAACTGGATTAAAGTTAAGTAGAGTTGCGCAATCCGTCGACCTCACTCTCTCGCCTTAGTCCATAAGAGTCCAGTGGCAAGACAAGTCAAGACGACCGGAGACGAATACAGGTGCAGTGGATGACCAGGGTGCTCTACGTGCCTTGCCGTGCTCATTACGTCCCACAACGCGTTGCAGTTAAACGCCGTCTTGCCTGTTGTATCAGGAATGATTTCTTCCGCGCAGTCTGCCGAATCCTATCTTAACATGCTGGTTAGGCATGCCCTAGTTTACCGCTTGGTTTGACACCAAATCGGCTACCCGCGCCTGATTTAGCCCGCCTGTCTCAGCTGTTGCCCGGGAGGGGGGGGGGGAGGTCGCCGCTGTCGCATAGAGAGAATAATAAGAGAATAACAATGGACGGGTATACGCTCAGGAAGAGACGAAGAGGAAGGCCAAAGAGTAGATGGGTGCAAGATGTTGCTGATGATCTCCAGATGCTTGTGATCTAGAAGTTTTCCGGAAGGTTATTATGTGAGCAAGGACCTGCAACGGACATACTACTGAATGAATAAAATGAGTCATGTATTTGCAAGAACGCATGTGACTATGCAAGTACTCGTAAGTCTATTGGTGGTACTGTAATTTTTCAATGAAGTCAATTCAATAAGTTTATTAGTGGTACTGTAATCTTTCAATGAACTCAGTGTAATAAGGTTATTAGTGGTACTGAAATCTTTCAATGAACTCAGTGTAATAAGTTTATTAGTGGTACTGTAATCTTTCAATGAAGTCAGTGTAATAAGTTTATTAGTGGTACTGTAATCTTTCAATGAAGTCAGTGTAATAAGTTTATTAGTGGTACTGTAATCTTTCAATGAAGTCAGTGTAATAAGTGTATTAGTGGTACTGTAATCTTTCAATGAACTCAGTGTAATAAGTGTATTAGTGGTACTGAAATCTTTCAATGAAGTCAGTGTAATAAGTGTATTAGTGGTACTGTAATCTTTCAATGAAGTCAGTGTAATAAGTTTATTAGTGGTTACTGAAATCTTTCAATGAAGTCAGTGTAATAAGTGTATTAGTGGTACTGTAATCTTTCAATGAAGTCAGTGTAATAAGTGTATTAGTGGTACTGAAATCTTTCAATGAACTCAGTGTAATAAGTTTAATTAGTGGTACTGAAATCTTTCAATGAAGTCAGTGTAATAAGTTGTATTAGTGGTAACTGTAATCTTTCAATGAAGTCAGTGTAATAAGTGTATTAGTGGTACTGAAATCTTTCAATGAACTCAGTGTAATAAGTGTATTAGTGGTACTGAAATCTTTCAATGAACTCAGTGTAATAAGTTTATTAGTGGTACTGAAATCTTTCAATGAAGTCAGTGTAATAAGGTTATTAGTGGTACTGAAATCTTTCAATGAAGTCCAGTGTAATAAGGTTTATTAGTGGTACTGTAATCTTTCAATGAAGTCAGTGTAATAAGTGTATTAGTGGTACTGTAATCTTTCAATGAAGTCAGTGTAATAAGTTTATTAGTGGTACTGTAATCTTTCAATGAAGTCAGTGTAATAAGTTTATTAGTGGTTACTGTAATCTTTCAATGAAGTCAGTGTAATAAGTTTATTAGTGGTACTGAATCTTTCAATGAAGTCAGTGTAATAAGTTTATAGTGGTACTGTAAATCTTTCAATGAAGTCAGTGTAATAAGTGTATTAGTGGTACTGTAATCTTTCAATGAAGTCAGTGTAATAAGTTTATTAGTGGTACTGTAATCTTTCAATGAAGTCAGTGTAATAAGTTTATTAGTGGTACTGTAATCTTTCAATGAAGTCAGTGTAATAAGTTTATTAGTGGTACTGAAATCTTTCAATGAAGTCAGTGTAATAAGTTTATTAGTGGTACTGAAATCTTTCAATAAACTCAGTGTAATAAGTTTATTAGTGGTACTGTAATCTTTCAATGAAGTCAGTGTAATAAGTTTATTAGTGGTACTGTAATCTTTCAATGAAGTCAGTGTAATAAGTTTATTAGTGGTACTGAAATCTTTCAATGAAGTCAGTGTAATAAGTTTATTAGTGGTACTGAAATCTTTCAATGAAGTCAGTGTAATAAGTTTATTAGTGGTACTGAAATCTTTCAATAAACTCAGTGTAATAAGTGTATTAGTGGTACTGTAATCTTTCAATGAAGTCAGTGTAATAAGTTTATTAGTGGTACTGAAATCTTTCAATGAAGTCAGTGTAATAAGTTTATTAGTGGTACTGAAATCTTTCAATGAAAGCTCAGTGTAATAAGTTTATTAGTGGTACTGAAATCTTTCAATGAAGTCAGTGTAATAAGTTTATTAGTGGTACTGAAAATCTTTCAATGAAGTCAGTGTAATAAGTTTATTAGTGGTACTGAAATCTTTCAATGAAGTCAGTGTAATAAGTTTATTAGTGGTACTGAAATCTTTCAATGAAGTCAGTGTAATAAGTTTATTAGTGGTACTGAAATCTTTCAATGAAGTCAGTGTAATAAGTTTATTAGTGGTACTGAAATCTTTCAATGAAGTCAGTGTAATAAGTTTATTAGTGGTACTGAAATCTTTCAATGAAGTCAGTGTAATAAGTGTATTAGTGGTACTGAAATCTTTCAATGAAGTCAGTGTAATAAGTTTATTAGTGGTACTGTAATCTTTCAATGAAGTCAGTGTAATAAGTTTATTAGTGGTACTGAAATCTTTCAATGAAGTCAGTGTAATAAGTTTATTAGTGGTACTGAAATCTTCAATGAAGTCAGTGTAATAAGTTTATTAGTGGTACTGAAATCTTTCAATGAAGTCAGTGTAATAAGTTTATTAGTGGTACTGAAATCTTTTCAATGAAGTCAGTGTAATAAGTTTATTAGTGGTACTGAAATCTTTCAATGAAGTCAGTGTAATAAGTTTATTAGTGGTACTGACATCTTTCAATGAAGTCAGTGTAATAAGTTTATTAGTGGTACTGAATCTTTCAATGAAGTCAGTGTAATAAGTTTATTAGTGGTACTGTAATCTTCAATGAAGTCAGTGTAATAAGTGTATTAGTGGTACTGAAATCTTTCAATGAAGTCAGTTTAATAAGTTTATTAGTGGTACTGAAATCTTTCAATGAAGTCAGTGTAATAAGTTTATTAGTGGTACTGAAATCTTTCAATGAAGTCAGTGTAATAAGTTTATTAGTGGTACTGAAATCTTTCAATGAAAGTCAGTGTAATAAGTTTATTAGTGGTACTGAAATCTTTCAATGAAGTCAGTGTAATAAGTTTATTAGTGGTACTGAAATCTTTCAATGAAGTCAGTGTAATAAGTTTATTAGTGGTACTGAAATCTTTCAATGAAGTCAGTGTAATAAGTTTATTAGTGGTACTGAAATCTTTCAATGAAGTCAGTGTAATAAGTGTATTAGTGGTTACTGTAATCTTTCAATGAAGTCAGTGTAATAAGTGTATTAGTGGTACTGAAATCTTTCAATGAAGTCAGTGTAATAAGTGTATTAGTGTACTGAAATCTTTCAATGAAGTCAGTAATAAGTTTATTAGTGGTACTGAAATCTTTCAATGAAGTCAGTGTAATAAGTCTATTAGTGGTACTGTAATCTTTCAATGAAGACAGTTTAATAATTTTAGTAGTGATACTGTAATCTTTCAATGAAGACAGTTTAATAAGGTTATTAGTGGTACTGTAATCTTTCAATGAAGCCAGTTTAATAAAGTCTATTACTCGAACAAACCGTTTTACATTAAGAAAACTCCGACTAGACAATCAGACATTTATTCAGCAAGACAGACACAGGGAGACAATCTCTCTTGAATAACATATTGATCTCTCCCCGTCGCCATAGTTAATGTGGAGATAATCTGCCAACAAACTAAATTGAAGCTAGCAATTAGCAACGTGATGAACATGTCGAATGGAAACGTGGAACAAACAATTTAATGAACATAACTGTTTTGTAAGAAACAAGTAGAACGTGTGTCTACCTTGATGTCAATGAAGACACGAGAGAACAAGAGACTGGCGGTGGAGAACATATATTGGCTTACCTTGCTGGCAGTAAAGATGCCGGTGTAAGTGTTGTAGGCTGTACCAAAGTTAACGTAACCATTGTTGAACATCACAATGTCATCAATTTGATAGTTCCTGTCATCACTAACCACCGCAGAGAAGCCGACATTTCCTGGGAACAGAAGCCACACAGAAATGTGAACACAGGTTGCCCTACATTCTGGTATTGGTGGGACCTGACCTAATCGTCACTGACAATGGTTGGCCTACATTCTGGTATTGGTGGGACCTGACCTAATCGTCACTGACAATGGTTGCCCTACATTCTGGTATTGGTGGGAGCTGACCTAATCGTCACTGACAATGGTTGCCTTACATTCTTGTAATGGTGTGACATGACTTAATCGTCACTGACAATGGGTGCCTCACATCCTGATATTGGTGGGGCCTGACTTAATCATCACTGACAATGGCTGCCCTATGTTCTTGTATTGGAAGGACATGAGCTAATCGTCGCTGACAATGGTTAACCTATATTATGGTATTGGTGGGACCTGACCTAATCGTCACTGATAATGGTTGGCCTACATTCTGGTACTGGTGGTACCTGACTTAATTATCACTGTCATTGACATGGGCGAGGTCGGGCGGGGGTTCGATACCCGGGCTCGTCGCTCGCTGCGGAAGAGAAAGACTGCCCACCTACCCCCCGTAGACTCAGGCCTGACACATGTGGGGGGCCCAACACTTCACACTGCCTACTGTTACTGCAAGTGAACAATGTTGACACATGTGGGGGGCCCAACACTTCACACTGCCTACTGTTACTGCAAGTGAACAATGTTGACACATGTGGGGGGCCCAACACTTCACACTGCCTACTGTTACTGCAAGTGAACAATGTTGACACATGTGGGGGGCCCAACACTTCACACTGCCTACATGTTACTGCAAGTGAACAATGTTGACACATGTGGGGGGCCCAACACTTCACACTGCCTACATGTTACTGCAAGTGAACAATGTTGACACATGTGGGGGGCCCAACACTTCACACTGCCTACTGTTACTGCAAGTGAACAATGTTGACACATGTGGGTGGCCCAACACTTCACACTGCCTACTGTTAATGCAAGTGAACAATGTTGACACATGTGGGGGGCCCAACACTTCACACTGCCTACATGTTACTGCAAGTGAACAATGTTGACACATGTGGGGGGCCAACACTTCACACAGCCTACATGTTACTGCAAGTGAACAATGTTGACACATGTGGGGGACCCAACACTTCACACTGCCTACTGTTACTGCAATGGAACAATGTTGACACATGTGGGGGGCCCAACACTTCACACTGCCTACTGTTACTGCAAGTGAACAATGTTGACACATGTGGGGGGCCCAACACTTCACACAGCCTACATGTTACTGCAAGGTGAACAATGTTGACACATGTGGGGGGCCCAACACTTCACACTGCCTACTGTTACTGCAAGTGAACAATGTTGACACATGTGGGGGGCCAACAATTCACACAGCCTACATGTTACTGCAAGTGAACAATGTTGACACATGTGGGGGGCCCAACACTTCACACTGCCTACATGTTACTGCAAGTGAACAATGTTGACATATGTGGGGGGGCCCAACACTTCACACTGCCTACTGTTACTGCAAGTGAACAATGTTGACACATGTGGGGGGCCCAACACTTCACACAGCCTACATGTTACTGCAAGTGAACAATGTTGACACATGTGGGGGGCCCAACACTTCACACTGCCTACTGTTACTGCAAGTGAACAATGTTGACACATGTGGGGGGCCAACACTTCACATAGCTTACATGTTACTGCAAGTGAACAATGTTGACACATGTGGGGGGCCCAACACTTCACACTGCCTACAGTTACTGCAAGTGAACAATGTTGACACATGTGGGGGGCCCAACACTTCACACTGCCTACTGTTACTGCAAGTAAACAATGTTGACACATGTGGGGGGCCCAACACTTCACACTGCCTACTGTTACTGCAAGTGAACAATGTTGACACATGTGGGGGGCCCAACACTTCACACTGCCTACTGTTACTGCAAGTGAACAATGTTGACACATGTGGGGGGCCCAACACTTCACACAGCCTACTGTTACTGCAAGTGAACAATGTTTACACATGTGGGGGGCCCAACACTTCACACAGCCTACTGTTACTGCAAGTGAACAATGTTGACACATGTGGGGGGCCCAACACTTCACACAGCCTACTGTTACTGGCAAGTGAACAATGTTGACACATGTGGGGAGGGGGGGGGGGGGCCAACACTTCACACAGCCTACTGTTACTGCAAGTGAACAATGGTGACACATGTGGGGGGGGGCCCAACACTTCACACAGCCTACTGTTACTGCAAGTGAACAATGTTGACACATGTGGGGGGCCCAACACTTCACACAGCCTACATGTTACTGCAAGTGAACAAAGTTGACACATGTGGGGGGGCCCAACACTTCACACAGCCTACATGTTACTGCAAGTGAACAATGTTGACACATGTGGGGGGCCAACACTTCACACTGCCTACATGTTACTGCAAGTGACCATTGTTGACACATGTGGGGGGCCCAACACTTCACACTGCCTACTGTTACTGCAAGTGAACAATGTTGACACATGTGGGGGGCCCAACACTTCACACTGCCTACTGTTACTGCAAGTGAACAATGTTGACACATGTGGGGGGCCCAACACTTCACACTGCCTACTGTTACTGCAAGTGAACAATGTTGACACATGTGGGGGGCCCAACACTTCACACTGCCTACATGTTACTGCAAGTGAACAATGTTGACACATGTGGGGGGGCCCAACACTTCACACTGCCTACATGTTACTGCAAGTGAACAATGTTGACACATGTGGGGGGCCCAACACTTCACACTGCCTACTGTTACTGCAAGTGAACAATGTTGACAACATGTGGGGGGCCCAACACTTCACACTGCCTACTGTTAATGCAAGTGAACAATGTTGACACATGTGGGGGGCCCAACACTTCACACAGCCTACATGTTACTGCAAGTGAACAATGTTGACACATGTGGGGGGCCCAACACTTCACACTGCCTACTGTTACTGCAAGTGAACAATGTTGACACATGTGGGGGGCCAACACTTCACACAGCCTACATGTTACTGCAAGTGAACAATGTTGACACATGTGGGGGACCCAACACTTCACACTGCCTTCTGTTACTGCAAGTGAACAATGTTGACACATGTGGGGGGCCCAACACTTCACACTGCCTACTGTTACTGCAAGTGAACAATGTTGACACATGTGGGGGGCCCAACACTTCACACAGCCTACATGTTACTGCAAGTGAACAATGTTGACACATGTGGGGGGCCCAACACTTCACACTGCCTACTGTTACTGCAAGTGAACAATGTTGACACATGTGGGGGGCCAACAATTCACACAGCCTACATGTTACTGCAAGTGAACAATGTTGACACATGTGGGGGGCCCAACACTTCACACTGCCTACATGTTACTGCAAGTGAACAATGTTGACATATGTGTTGGGGCCCAACACTTCACACTGCCTACTGTTACTGCAAGTGAACAATGTTGACACATGTGGGGGGCCCAACACTTCACACAGCCTACATGTTACTGCAAGTGAACAATGTTGACACATGTGGGGGGCCCAACACTTCACACTGCCTACTGTTACTGCAAGTGAACAATGTTGACACATGTGGGGGGCCAACACTTCACATAGCTTACATGTTACTGCAAGTGAACAATGTTGACACATGTGGGGGGCCCAACACTTCACACTGCCTACAGTTACTGCAAGTGAACAATGTTGACACATGTGGGGGGCCCAACACTTCACACTGCCTACTGTTACTGCAAGTAAACAATGTTGACACATGTGGGGGGCCCAACACTTCACACTGCCTACTGTTACTGCAAGTGAACAATGTTGACACATGTGGGGGGCCCAACACTTCACACTGCCTACTGTTACTGCAAGTGAACAATGTTGACACATGTGGGGGGCCCAACACTTCACACAGCCTACTGTTACTGCAAGTGAACAATGTTGACACATGTGGGGGGCCCAACACTTCACACAGCCTACTGTTACTGCAAGTGAACAATGTTGACACATGTGGGGGGCCCAACACTTCACACAGCCTACTGTTACTGCAAGTGAACAATGTTGACACATGTGGGGGGGGGGGCCAACACTTCACACAGCCTACTGTTACTGCAAGTGAACAATGGTGACACATGTGGGGGGGGGGGGGGGCCAACACTTCACACAGCCTACTGTTACTGCAAGTGAACAATGTTGACACATGTGGGGGGCCCAACACTTCACACAGCCTACATGTTACTGCAAGTGAACAAAGTTGACACATGTGGGGGGGGCCCAACACTTCACACAGCCTACATGTTACTGCAAGTAAACAATGTTGACACATGTGGGGGGCCCAACACTTCACACTGCCTACATGTTACTGCAAGTGACCATTGTTGACACATGTGGGGGGCCCAACACTTCACACTGCCTACATATTACTGCAAGTGAACAATGTTGACACATGTGGGGGGCCCAGCACTTCACACTGCCTACATGTTACTGCAAGTGAACAATGTTGACACATGTGGGGGGCCCAACACTTCACACTGCCTACATGTTACTGCAAGTGAACAATGTTGACACATGTGGGGGGCCCAACACTTCACACAGCCTACATGTTACTGCAAGTGAACAATGTTGACACATGTGGGGGGCCCAACACTTCACACAGCCTACATGTTACTACAAGTGAACAATGTTGACACATTTGGGGGGCCCAACACTTCACACAGCCTACATGTTACTGCAAGCGATCAATGTTGACACATGTTGGGGGCCCAACACTTCACACTGCCTACATGTTACTGCAAGTGAACAATGTTTACACATGTGGGGGGCCCAACACTTCACACTGCCTACATGTTACTGCAAGTGAACAATGTTGACATATGTGGGGGGGGGGGGGGGGGCCCAACACTTCACACTGCCTACTGTTACTGCAAGTGAACAATGTTGACACATGTTGGGGGCCCAACACTTCACATAGCCTACATGTTACTGCAAGTGAACAATGTTGACACATGTGGGGGGCCCAACACTTCACACTGCCTACTGTTACAGCAAGTGAACAATGTTGACACATGTGGGGGGCCAACACTTCACACAGCCTACATGTTACTGGAAGTGAACAATGTTGACACATGTGGGGGGCCCAACACTTCACACTGCCTACAGTTACTGCAAGTGAACAATGTTGACACATGTGGGGGGCCCAACACTTCACATTGCCTACTGTTACTGCAATTGAACAATGTTGATATATGTGGGGGGCCCAACACTTCACACTGCCTACTATTACTGCAAGTGAACAATGTTGACACATGTGGGGGGCCCAACACTTCACACAGCCTACTGTTACTGCAAGTGAACAATGTTGACACATGTGGGGGGCCCAACACTTCACACAGCCTACTGTTAGTGCAAGTGAACAATGTTGACACATGTGGGGGGCCCAATACTTCACACAGCCTACTGTTACTGCAAGTGAACAATGTTGACACATGTGGGGGGGGGGGGGGGGGCAACACTTCACACAGCCTACTGTTACTGCAAGTGAACAATGTTGACACATGTGGGGGGGGGGGGGGCAACACTTCACACAGCCTACTGTTACTGCAAGTGAACAATGTTGACACATGTGGGGGGCCCAACACTTCACACTGCCTACAGTTACTGCAAGTGAACAATGTTGACACATGTGGGGGGCCCAACACTTCACACTGCCTACTGTTACTGCAAGTAAACAATGTTGATACATGTGGGGGGCCCAACACTTCACACTGCCTACTATTACTGCAAGTGAACAATGTTGACACATGTGGGGGGCCCAACACTTCACACAGCCTACTGTTACTGCAAGTGAACAATGTTGACACATGTGGGGGGCCCAACACTTCACACAGCCTACTGTTACTGCAAGTGAACAATGTTGACACATGTGGGGGGCCCAATACTTCACACAGCCTACTGTTACTGCAAGTGAACAATGTTGACACATGTGGGGGGGGGGGGGGCCAACACTTCACACAGCCTACTGTTACTGCAAGTGAACAATGTTGACACATGTGGGGGGGGGGGGCCAACACTTCACACAGCCTACTGTTACTGCAAGTGAACAATGTTGACACATGTGGGGGGCCCAACACTTCACACAGCCTACATGTTACTGCAAGTGAACAATGTTGACACATGTGGGGGGGCCCAACACTTCACACAGCCTACATGTTACTGCAAGTGAACAATGTTGACACATGTGGGGGGCCCAACACTTCACACTGCCTACATGTTACTGCAAGTGACCATTGTTGACACATGTGGGGGGCCCAACACTTCACACTGCCTACATGTTACTGCAAGTGAACAATGTTGACACATGTGGGGGGCCCAACACTTCACACTGCCTACATGTTACTGCAAGTGAACAATGTTGACACATGTGGGGGGCCCAAAACTTCACACTGCCTACATGTTACTGCAAGTGAACAATGTTGACACATGTGGGGGGCCCAACACATCACACAGCCTACATGTTACTGCAAGTGAACAATGTTGACACATGTGGGGGGCCCAACACTTCACACAGCCTACATGTTACTGCAAGTGATCAATGTTGACACATGTGGGGGGCCCAACACTTCACACTGCCTACATGTTACTGCAAGTGAACAATGTTGACACATGTGGGGGGCCCAACACTTCACACTGCCTACATGTTACTGCAAGTGAACAATGTTGACACATGTGGGGGGCCCAACACTTCACACAGCCTACATGTTACTGCAAGTGAACAATGTTGACACATGTGGGGGGCCCAACAATTCACACAGCCTACATGTTACTACAAGTGAACAATGTTGACACATTTGGGGGGCCCAACACTTCACACAGCCTACATGTTACTGCAAGCGATCAATGTTGACACATGTTGGGGGCCCAACACTTCACACTGCCTACATGTTACTGCAAGTGAACAATGTTTACACATGTGGGGGGCCCAACACTTCACACTGCCTACATGTTACTGCAAGTGAACAATGTTGACATATGTGGGGGGGGGGGGGGGGCCCAACACTTCACACTGCCTACTGTTACTGCAAGTGAACAATGTTGACACATGTTGGGGGCCCAACACTTCACATAGCCTACATGTTACTGCAAGTGAACAATGTTGACACATGTGGGGGGCCCAACACTTCACACTGCCTACTGTTACAGCAAGTGAACAATGTTGACACATGTGGGGGGCCAACACTTCACACAGCCTACATGTTACTGGAAGTGAACAATGTTGACACATGTGGGGGGCCCAACACTTCACACTGCCTACAGTTACTGCAAGTGAACAATGTTGACACATGTGGGGGGCCCAACACTTCACATTGCCTACTGTTACTGCAATTGAACAATGTTGATACATGTGGGGGGCCCAACACTTCACACTGCCTACTATTACTGCAAGTGAACAATGTTGACACATGTGGGGGGCCCAACACTTCACACAGCCTACTGTTACTGCAAGTGAACAATGTTGACACATGTTGGGGGCCCAACACTTCACACAGCCTACTGTTACTGCAAGTGAACAATGTTGACACATGTGGGGGGCCCAATACTTCACACAGCCTACTGTTACTGCAAGTGAACAATGTTGACACATGTGGGGGGGGGGCAACACTTCACACAGCCTACTGTTACTGCAAGTGAACAATGTTGACACATGTGGGGGGGGGGCAACACTTCACACAGCCTACTGTTACTGCAAGTGAACAATGTTGACACATGTGGGGGGCCCAACACTTCACACTGCCTACAGTTACTGCAAGTGAACAATGTTGACACATGTGGGGGGCCCAACACTTCACACTGCCTACTGTTACTGCAAGTGAACAATGTTGATACATGTGGGGGGCCCAACACTTCACACTGCCTACTGTTACTGCAAGTGAACAATGTTGACACATGTGGGGGGCCCAACACTTCACACAGCCTACTGTTACTGCAAGTGAACAATGTTGACACATGTGGGGGGCCCAACACTTCACACAGCCTACTGTTACTGCAAGTGAACAATGTTGACACATGTGGGGGGCCCAATACTTCACACAGCCTACTGTTACTGCAAGTGAACAATGTTGACACATGTGGGGGGGGGGGGGGGGGCCAACACTTCACACAGCCTACTGTTACTGCAAGTGAACAATGTTGACACATGTGGGGGGGGGGGGGGGCCAACACTTCACACAGCCTACTGTTACTGCAAGTGAACAATGTTGACACATGTGGGGGGCCCAACACTTCACACAGCCTACATGTTACTGCAAGTGAACAATGTTGACACATGTGGGGGGGCCCAACACTTCACACAGCCTACATGTTACTGCAAGTGAACAATGTTGACACATGTGGGGGGGCCCAACACTTCACACTGCCTACATGTTACTGCAAGTGACCATTGTTGACACATGTGGGGGGCCCAACACTTCACACTGCCTACATGTTACTGCAAGTGAACAATGTTGACACATGTGGGGGGCCCAACACTTCACACTGCCTACATGTTACTGCAAGTGAACAATGTTGACACATGTGGGGGGCCCAAAACTTCACACTGCCTACATGTTACTGCAAGTGAACAATGTTGACACATGTGGGGGGCCCAACACATCACACAGCCTACATGTTACTGCAAGTGAACAATGTTGACACATGTGGGGGGCCCAACACTTCACACAGCCTACATGTTACTGCAAGTGATCAATGTTGACACATGTGGGGGGCCCAACACTTCACACTGCCTACATGTTACTGCAAGTGAACAATGTTGACACATGTGGGGGGCCCAACACTTCACACTGCCTACATGTTACTGCAAGTGAACAATGTTGACACATGTGGGGGGCCCAACACTTCACACTGCCTACATGTTACTGCAAGTGAACAATGTTGACACATGTGGGGGGGGGGGGGCCCAACACTTCACACTGCCTACATGTTACTGCAAGTGAACAATGTTGACACATGTGGGGGGCCCAACACTTCACACTGCCTACATGTTACTGCAAGTGAACAATGTTGACACATGTGGGGGGCCCAACACTTCACACTGCCTACATGTTACTGCAAGTGAACAATGTTGTGTTTTGTTTACCCAAGCACCGTGTCGTCTATTCAGGGCTGCTTCTGTCTTGTAAATCTCACTGATATGTTTCTGTGGGAAATTGTTTTTCATGACATAACAACAAAATCAGAATTATTGGCAAACTGGACATTCCGGATAGTTTTACTCCCTGAGGTAAGCACACTCTGTTACAATAGATGTAGCCCTGGCATCCAGCACACCCTGGTAGTGTAGATATAGTCCTGGCATCCAGCACACTCTGGTAGAGTAGATATAGTACTGTCATCCAGCACACTCTGGTAGTGTAGATATAGTACTGTCATCCAGCACACTCTGGTAGAGTAGATATAGTACTGTCATCCAGCACACTCTGGTAGAGTAGATATAGTACTGTCATCCAGCACACTCTGGTAGTGTAGATATAGTACTGTCATCCAGCACACTCTGGTAGAGTAGTTATAGTACTGTCATCCAGCACACTCTGGTAGTGTAGATATAGTACTTTCATCCAGCACACTCTGGTAGAGTAGATATAGTACTGGCATCCAGCACACTCTGGTAGAGTAGATATAGTACTGTCATCCAGCACACTCTGGTAGTGTAGATATAGTACTGTCATCCAGCACACTCTGGTAGTGTAGATATAGTACTGTCATCCAGCACACTCTGGTAGTGTAGATATAGTACTGTCATCCAGCACACTCTGGTAGAGTAGATATAGTCCTGGCATCCAGCACACTCTGGTAGTGTAGATATAGTACTGTCATCCAGCACATTCTGGTAGAGTAGATATAGTACTGTCATCCAGCACACTCTGGTAGTGTAGATATAGTCCTGTCATCCAGCACACTC
Organism: Cepaea nemoralis; assembly: GCA_014155875.1. NCBI lineage: Eukaryota > Metazoa > Mollusca > Gastropoda > Stylommatophora > Helicidae > Cepaea > Cepaea nemoralis. Next base: position 429,435 of record JACEFZ010019975.1, on the reverse strand, counting down.
TGGTAGTGTAGATATAGTCCTGTCATCCAGCACACTCTGGTAGAGTAGATATAGTACTGTCATCCAGCACACTCTGGTAGAGTAGATATAGTCCTGTCATCCAGCACACTCTGGTAGAGTAGATATAGTACTGTCATCCAGCACACTCTGGTAGAGTAGATATAGTCCTGTCATCCAGCACACTCTGGTAGAGTAGATATAGTCCTGTCATCCAGCACACTCTGGTAGAGTAGATATTAGTCCTGTCATCCAGCACACTCTGGTAGAGTAGATATAGTACTGTCATCCAGCACACTCTGGTAGTGTAGATATAGTACTGTCATCCAGCACACTCTGGTAGAGTAGATATAGTCCTGTCATCCAGCACACTCTGGTAGTGTAGATATAGTCCTGTCATCCAGCACACTCTGGTAGAGTAGATATAGTCCTGTCATCCAGCACACTCTGGTAGAGTAGATATAGTACTGTCATCCAGCACACTCTGGTAGTGTAGATATAGTACTTTCATCCAGCACACTCTGGTAGAGTAGATATAGTCCTGTCATCCAGCACACTCTGGTAGAGTAGATATAGTCCTGTCATCCAGCACACTCTGGTAGAGTAGATATAGTCCTGTCATCCAGCACACTCTGGTAGAGTAGATATAGTACTGTCATCCTTCACACTCTGGTAGTGGAGATATAGTACTGTCATCCAGCACACTCTGGTAGAGTAGATATAGTACTGTCATCCAGCACACCCTGGTAGAGTAGATATAGTACTGTCATCCAGCACACTCTGGTAGAGTAGATATAGTACTGTCATCCAGCACACTCTGGTAGAGTAGATAATAGTACTGTCATCCAGCACACTCTGGTAGAGTAGATATAGTACTGTCATCCAGCACACTCTGGTAGTGTAGATATAGTACTGTCATCCAGCACACTCTGGTAGAGTAGATATAGTACTGTCATCCAGCACACTCTGGTAGAGTAGATATAGTCCTGTCATCCAGCACACTCTGGTAGAGTAGATATAGTATTGTCATCCAGCACACTCTGGTAGAGTAGATATAGTACTGTCATCCAGCACACTCTGGTAGAGTAGATATAGTCCTGTCATCCAGCACACTCTGGTAGAGTAGATATAGTATTGTCATCCAGCACACTCTGGTACAATAGATATGGTTCTGGTGCCACGCACACTCTGGTACAATAGATATAGCCCTGCTGCCACGCACACTCTGGTACAATAGATATAGCCCTGCTGCCACGCACACTCTGGTACAATAGATATAGCCCTGCTGCCACGCACACTCTGTACAATAGATATAGCGCTGGTGAAATGCTCTCTACTAAAACCGATACAACGTTTGTGCTAAGCACACTCTATTACCTTACTCCCTGCTTGACTAAGAGAACTTGTCAATGTCTTCCCTGACCACAAAGGACTATGTAGCAGAAACAACCAAAGCATTGATACTAATTAAAATTCAGTTCCTTTAGCAAGACAACACCGAAGTCGTAAACCAATTTTCTCAGTACCGGCCATCTCTGCTTGTGGCACTATAGCAGTTCTAATAGCGCACCATTACATGTTCCAGTACCTCTCTGCCTGGCACTGCGGCAGTTCCAACAGCCCGAACTTACATGTTCCAGTACCTCTCTGCCTGCCACTATGACAGTTCCAATAGCGCACCTTTACATGTTCCAGTACCTCTCTCTCTGGCACAGATATATAAAGCAAGTGGACAGGGTCTAATAGAGCAGCTTCACCAAGTCTTTACAAACATATGGGTGAACGAGACCATGCCACAACATTTCAACGACGCGTCAGTAGTCCACCTTTACAAACGTAAAGGAAACCGCCAATCCTATGACAACCTCCGAGGCATCTCCTTGCTTTCAGTTGCAACGAATATACTCACCAGAATTCTTCTCAATCGTCTCACGGCCCATCTCGATCAATGTCTTCTTCCTGAGAGTCAATGTGGCTTCAGAAAAGAACGAGGAACTGTTGACATGATTTTCGCTGCAAGATGCAAGAGAAATGTCAGGAACAGAACTGCGAAATGTTCTCCACTTTCATTGACCTTACCAGGGCTTTTGATACAGTCAGCAGAGAAGGACTGTGGAAGATCATGGCAAAATATGGCTGTCCACGAAAGTTTGTCCAAATAGTGCGGCTATTTCATGATGGTACATGAGTACACGAAAATGGCGAACTGTCTGAACCCTTTCCTGTCACCAATAGAGTGAAGCAAGGCTGTGTCCTGGCACCAACACTGTTCAGCCTAATGTTTTCAGCTATGCAGACGAATGCCTCCGAAAACAACGACAATGCAATAGAAATCAACTACCACATGGATGAAAAGTTGTTCATCTCAGAAGACTGAAAGCCACAACCAAAACTAACAGCGACACCGTCAGAGAGCTCCTGTTTGCTGATGATTGCGCTCTATATGCCAACTCAGAGGCGGACATGCAACATAATGTTTCAGCTTTCTCACATGCGTGTGCCAACTTTGGTCTCAATATCAACTTGGAGAAGACTGTAGTTATGTACCAGCCAGCTCCATGGGATAATCACACTGTGCCGAATATCAAAGTGAATGATCATAGACTAAGTGTTGTGGGCAAATTCACCTATCTTGGCAGCACTGTGTCACAGGGTGCCACAATTGATGATGAAGTGGATGCAAGAATCTCCAAGGCCAGCGCGGCCTTTGGCAGACTGTACAAGAATGCGTGGGACATAAATGGAATAAGCCTGCAAACAAAGCTGAAAGTCTACAAAGCAGTATTATGCACACTGCGATATGCTTGCGAAACCAGGACTGTTTACGAGTGACATGCCGGGAAATTAAACCATTTCCACACAGTCTGCCTTAGGAAGCTATTGGAGATTAAATGGTAAGACAAGATCCCAGACACTGAAGTCCTAGAAACAGCGTCCATGTCCAGTATCTAATGCCTACTAATGAAGAATCAGATTCGACGGGCTGCTCATTTGACTCGCATGCAAGATCGCAGGCTCTCTAAACGATTTTTTTACGGCGAGCGGCGTTGTGGTAAACACTTCCAAGGATAGTCTGAGGGAACTTTGTAAAGAGACTCTCAAGATCTTACGAAAAGCTTTTGGAATTCATTATGACACTTGGGAGACTTGTGCCAAAGACTGAAATTCGTGGCGCACATCATTACGCAAGGTTGCACTGACTAGTGAAGCAAACAGGACTGCGAGAGCTGTGAATAAAAGGCTGGACAGAAAGACAACTGCAGGAAACCCTCGTCCGGAAAAGTCAAGGATTCTTTGCCCACATTGTCCAAGAGCATTTCAAGCCAAAATAGGCCTTCCCAGCCATCTTAGAACTCATGGCTCCATACTTTCCTCCCCACTGGATGAAATGAAAGGTCATCATCATTCTTGATGGACAAACAACAAACAACAGCTGGCACTATGAAAGTTTCAATAACCCACACTTACATGTTGCACTTCCTCTCTGACTTCCACTGCGACAGTCCCAATTGCCATACTTACATTGGTACTACCTCTCTGTCTGGCACTACGACAGTTCCAATAGCCTACCCTTACATGTTCCAGTACCTCTCTGCCTGGCACTACATCAGTTCCAATAGCCCAGCCTTACATGTCCCAGTATCTCTCTGCCTGGCACTGCGGCAGTTCCAATAGCCCAGCCTTACATGTTCCAGTACATCTCTGCCTGGCACTACGGCAGTTCCAATAGCCCAGCCTTACATGTCCCAGTATCTCTCTGCCTGGCACTACGGCAGTTCCAATAGCCTACCCTTACATGTTCCAGTACCTCTCTGCCTGGCACTACATAAATTCCAATAGCCTACCCTTACATGTTCCAGTACCTCTCTGCCTGGCACTATATCAGTTCCAATAGCCTCCCCTTACATGTTCCAGTAACTCTCTGCCTGGCACTACATCAGTTCCAATAGCCTCCCCTTACATGTTCCAGTAACTCTCTGCCTGGCACTACGGCAGTTCCTATAGCCTACCCTTACATATTCCAATACCTCTCTACCTGGCACTACGACAGTTCCAGAAGCCTACATTACATGTCCTAGTACATCTCTCCGTGACACTACGACAGTTCCAATAGCGTACCCTGACATTTGTCAGTGCCATTCGCTCCACTTTGCTTCTGAATCTTCTTATTCTTCTCTCTTGTTTTTGTACCTCCTTCTCTCACCATTCCCACGTCTTCTCTTCATGCTCCCTCACTCACCATGAACATTCACACGGATGCTATTATGTTAGATTACTCACCGACAGCTGCATCGTTCACTGAGAACATCGCAGCACAGATGGTGATTACGTCAAGCAACATCATGGTAGATATCTGTACTGGAGATAGGGCAGCGGAGACTCAAACAACACTGGATTACATGATAACATGACATGAAGGTGTAGACTAGGCATTCAATAATTACTGACATGAATACATCACACTTGGAGGGGTATACATTACATTTGGAGAGGAATACATTACACTTGGAGGGGTATACATTACACTTAGAGGGGTATACATTACACTTGGAGGGGTATACATTACACTTGGAGGGGTATACATTACACTTGGAGGGGTATACATTACACTTGGAGGGGTATACATTACAGCTGGAGAGGAATACATTACAGGTGTACAGGAATACACTACTTCTGTACAGTCATACATTACAGGTGTTTCACAAATGCATTACATGTGGTGAGGAATACATTACAGGTGTCCAGGAATATATTACATGTGTACAGGACAACATAACATGTTGAGACGAATGCATTACAGGTGGAAGGAATGAATTACAGGTATACATGAATACATAGAAATAACGAATATTTTAGCGCGAACACTGAAGCAGCACATAGTTTATAGAAGACACCTGTTGATCTCCACACAAATAATTAACCTCCAGCATTTCAGTTGCCTGCTGTTTGCGTCATGTCACCACCCAATACTTCAGTTGTCTCCCACTGGCGTCATGTCACCACCCAATACTTCAGTTATCTCCTCCTGGTGCCATATCACCACCCAATAATTCAGTTATCTCCCCCTGGTGCCATATCATCACCTAATACTTTAGTTATCTCCCCCTGATGCCATGTCACCACCCAATACTTTAGTTATCGCCTTCTGGTGCCATGTCACCATCCAATACTTTAGTTATTTCATCCTGGTGCCATGTCGTCACCCAATACTTCAGTTATCTCCCCCTAGTGCCATATCATCACCCAATACTTCAGTTATCTCCCCTTGGTGCCATATCATCATCTAATACTTTAGTTATCTCCCCCTGATGCCATGTCACCACCCAATACTTTAGTTATCTCCTTCTGGTGCCATGTCACCACCCAATACTTTAGTTATTTCCTCCTGGTGCCATGTCACCACCCAATACTTTAGTTATTTCCTCCTGGTGCCATGTCGTCACCCAATACTTCAGTTATCTCCCCTGGTGCCATGTCACCACCCAATACTTTAGTTATCTCCTCCTGGTGTCATGTCACCACCCAATACTTCATTTATCTCCCCCTGATATCATGTCACCAAACAAAACTTCAGTTATCTCACCCTGGTGTCATGTCGTCACCCAATACTTCAATTGTCTGCCCTTGATGTCATATCACCACTCAGTACTTCAGTTGTCTCCCCCTGGCGTCAAGTCACCACCTAATACTTCAGTTGTCTCCCCTTGGCGTCATGTCACCACCCAATACTTCAGTTGTCTGCCCCTGATGTCTTGTCATCACCCAATACTTCAGTTATCTCCCCTGGTGCCATGTCACCACCCAATACTTCAGTTATCTCCCCTGGTGCCATGTCACCACCCAATACTTTAGTTATCTCCTCCTGGTGCCATGTCACCACCCAATACTTCAGTTGTCTGCCCCTGATGTCATGTCATCACCCAATACTTCAGTTGTCTCCCCCTGGCGTCATGTCACCACCCAAGACTTCAGTTGTCTGCCCCTGACGTCATGTCATCACCCAATACTTCAGTTGTCTGCCCCTGGCGTCATGTCACCACCCAAGACTTCAGTTGTCTGCCCCTGACGTCATGTCACCACCCAAGACTTCAGTTGTCTGCCCCTGACGTCATGTCACCACCCAAGACTTCAGTTGTCTGCCCCTGACGTCATGTCACCACCCAAGACTTCAGTTGTCTCCCCCTGGCGTCATGTCATCACCCAATACTTCAGTTGTCTCCCTCTGGCGTCATTTTATCACCAAATACTTCAGTTGCCTGCCCCTGATGTCATGTCATCATCCAATACTTCAGTTCCCCCCCCCCCCTGATGTAATATCACCACCCACTACTTCAATTGTCTGTCCCTGATGTCATATCACCACCCACTACTTCAGTTGTCTGCCCATGGCGATATGTCATCACCCACTACTGTAGTTGTCAGCCCCTACGTCATATCACCAAGCTAGCCGGATACTGTTTGCACGTTTCCAAGCCAACCCCATCGCTTCCACGGAGAATACCTCTCTGCCTGTCGCATGACCAATCAGCCAGCTCCATCGCTTAAGGTTACTGTTTGCTGCCAATATATGTTCTTTATTATTCGTAGATCTTTGCCGTCAATGTTCGGTTGCTTTGGTAATGTTATTATTTCGTCATCTTTCACATGGTCAAAGGCTTTTGTGTAGTCCGTGAATCACAAGCACAGGTCTGTGTTTACTTCTATTCCTCTTGATGATGGCGACTTGAGAATATATATATATATATATATATATATATATATATATATATATATATATATATATATATATATATATATATATATATATATATATATATATATATAGCATCGTTCGTGCCCTTTCCCTCCATAAATCCACACTGTTCGCCACTAATTTATTATGTAATCTTGTTTTTTTTTAAAACTTTTTTCATAATTATCCTGAGCAACAGCTTTGTCATGTGACTCATACGACTTATTGTGCGATGCTCTTCACATTCTAAAGCGCCTGGTGTCTTTGACACAGCTATAAAGATGGCATTTAATAGGTTACTAGAAATGTACCCACTATTGTAGATATCATTTAAAACAGTGTCAATATCTTGATTCAAAATTAACTGTCTCTTTGTGCTCCAATGTAACTTTTTCTGGACCGGGTGCCTTTCCTTTCTTCATGCGGTTTAGTGCATCTTCAACTTCCGCTGCAAGTATTGTTGGGCCCTCACCTTTGCTGTCAATATTTACATCTGGTCTCCTATCATCATTCAACTCCTCCAGATATTCCGTCCATCTATTGACTATGTCATCTTATCCCATCAATATTGCACCGTTCCCCGATGTTAAACATCTAGGGTTATGTCGTGTTTTCATATCAGTTATCTTGGCTAACGAAGACACAAACCATAGATTGCACGATTTATTGCTTGCCATACCTGTTATAGCATTTATTTGTTGATACATGGAATATAAGTCGTTTCCATACTTGTCCCGATATCCATGCAAGGTTGATTCAGCCATACTTCTTTAGCCACTTTGAATTTATTTAATATTTCTTTATGTATTCTATTATATTCTTCTTTACCTTGCTTTTTATTTCTTCTCTCGTCCGTCATCTGCAAAATATCGTCCGCAATCTATTTATTTATTTTTTGAAATTATATTTGTAGGTTGAATGATTTCTTTTCATGCCTGTTTAATTGATTCCCGCAACATGTCCAATTGTTCATCGTCAGTCTGAAATATCTGCATCGTATTGTATCTGCTCTTTACAGTAATATTGTACTTTTTTCTAATTTCTTTGTGTGTTTTAAGTAATTCTAGATCTAACTTGATATTCTTTTAGATTTTCTTTATGTTTCTAAGTCTTACCCTCATCTTTCTTGTAATTAGCACATGGTCACTATGTCCATCTGCTGGTGGTCTAGATTTTTCTCCTACTAAATTGCTTCTGAATCTCTTTTTGAGTCAGTATGTAATCAGTTTGATTGCGAACATTATCTCCAGAACACTAGCAAAAGGGAAAGCAAAGCCACACGCAAATGTCAGTCCAGTCCACTGAAAGTAGTATCACGTGTATGAACTACGCTGGAGTTCAAAGCGAGTACACGCAAACAGAAGAAGAGAAGAAGCAGCAGAAGTAGAGGAGTACAAATATGTATATGGAGAAAAAAAAACTGAAGAAGAAGAGGACGAATAGGAGGAGGAGACACCACATGGACAAAACACACACTTTCTAATTCAGCATATGTCAGTAGTATGTCAATGTCGAGAACACAGTAGCCAACATTAGTTGCACATGGACAATACACACTTTCTAATTCAGGATATGTCGAGATCACGATTGCCAACAATAGTTGCACATGGACAATATATAATTTCTAAGTCAGGATATGTCGAGATCACGATAACCAACAATAGTTACACATGGACAATATATAATTTCTAAGTTAGGATATGTCGAGATCACGATAGCCAACAATAGTTGCACATGGACAATATATAATTTCTAAGTTAGGATATGTCGAGATCACGATTGCAAACAATAGTTGCACGTGGACAATATATAATTTCTAAGTTAGGATATGTCGAGATCACGATAGCCTACAATAGTTGCACATGGACAATATATAATTTCTAAGTCAGGATATGTCGAGATCACGATAACCAACAATAGTTACACATGGACAATATATAATTTCTAAGTCAGGATATGTCGAGATCACGATAACCAACAATAGTTACACATGGACAATATATAATTTCTAAGTCAGGATATGTCGAGATCACGAAAGCCAACAATAGTTGCACATGGACAATATATAATTTCTAAGTTAGGATATGTCGAGATCACGATTGCAAACAATAGTTGCACATGGACAATATATAATTTCTAAGTCAGGATATGTCGAGATCACGATAGCCAACAATAGTTGCACATGGACAATATATAATTTCTAAGTCAGGATATGTCGAGATCACGATAACCAACAATAGTTACACATGGACAATATATAATTTCTAAGTCAGGATATGTCGAGATCACGATAACCAACAATAGTTACACATGGACAATATATAATTTCTAAGTCAGGATATGTCGAGATCACGAAAGCCAACAATAGTTGCACATGGACAATATATAATTTCTAAGTTAGGATATGTCGAGATCACGATTGCAAACAATAGTTGCACATGGACAATATATAATTTCTAAGTTAGGATATGTCGAGATCACGATAGCCAACAATAGTTGCACATGGACAATATATAATTTCTAAGTTAGGATATGTCGAGATCACGATAGCCAACAATAGTTGCACATGGACAATATATAATTTCTAAGTTAGGATATGTCGAAATCACGATAACCAACAATAGTTACACATGGACAATATATAATTTCTAAGTCAGGATATGTCGAGATCACGATAACCAACAATAGTTACACATGGACAATATATAATTTCTAAGTTAGGATATGTCGAGATCACGAAAGTCAACAATAGTTGCACATGGACAATATATAATTTCTAAGTTAGGATATGTCAAGATCACGATTGCAAACAATAGTTGCACATGGACTTTACACACTTTCTAAGTCAGGATATGTCGAGATCACGATTGCCAACAATAGTTGCACATGGACAATATATAATTTCTAAGTCAGGATATGTCGAGATCACGATAACCAACAATAGTTACACATGGACAATATATAATTTCTAAGTTAGGATATGTCGAGATCACGATTGCAAACAATAGTTGCACATGGACAATACATAATTTCTAAGTTAGGATATGTCGAGATCACGATTGCAAACAATAGTTGCACATGGACAATATATAATTTCTAAGTTAGGATATGTCGAGATCACGGTAGCACAACAATAGTTGCACATGGACTTTACACACTTTCTAAGTCAGGATATGTCGAGATCACGATTGCCAACAATAGTTGCACATGGACAATATATAATTTCTAAGTCAGGATATGTCGAGATCACGATAACCAACAATAGTTACACATGGACAATATATAATTTCTAAGTTAGGATATGTCGAGATCACGAAAGCCAACAATAGTTGCACATGGACAATATATAATTTCTAAGTTAGGATATGTCGAGATCACGATTGCCAACATGGACAATATATAATTTCTAAGTTAGGATATGTCGAGATCACGATAGCCAACAATAGTTGCACATGGACTTTACACACTTTCTAAGTCAGGATATGTCGAGATTACGATTGCCAACAATAGTTGCACATGGACAATATATAATTTCTAAGTCAGGATATGTCGAGATCACGATAACCAACAATAGTTACACATGAACAATATATAATTTCTAAGTTAGGATATGTCGAGATCACGATAACCAACAATAGTTACACATGGACAATATATAATTTCTAAGTCAGGATATGTCGAGATCACGATTGCCAACAATAGTTGTACATGGACAATATATAATTTCTAAGTCAGGATATGTCGAGATCACGATTGCCAACAATAGTTACACATTGACAATATATAATTTCTAAGTCAGGATATGTCGAGATCACGATTGCCAACAATAGTTGCACATGGACTTTACACACTTTCTAAGTCAGGATATGTCGAGATCACGATTGCCAACAATAGTTGCGCAGACACCTGCAGGTGATAAAGCCACGTGCTTAGAACTTGCAACTTCTGTATTGAACAGCCAGAATTATTGGCGCCAGTTTCTCGCTAAGTGTCCACCGTTAGCATTCACGCAAGATAACAGTCACCTGCAGGTATTCAGTCGTGGAATTATGTGTTTACAATGGCGCTGTATGTGACATTAGGAATACAGATATGATAGTGCTGGCTATATGGCGAGTTGACCTTCCCACTTTATATAAACATCGCTGAACTAATGGAAAGAGAGGAGACATACGAATTCTGTGTTTGTAGTGCAATAGCCACGACCACGGCACACACGGGATCCAACCACTGACATACAGGCTAGTGGTCGAGAGTACAACCAACAGGTGACGGAGACAAAGTTCTGATGTCACTTACCCACACTTTGTCTAGACGTCCGGATAGTTCTGCTGTACCTTACCTACACTTTCTTTAGATAACTGGATAGTTCTGCTGTAACTTACCTACACTTTCTCTAGACGTCTGGATAGTTTTGCTGCAGGACTCTGGGTTTATATATCTTCTGTTTAAGCAATTTGACATCTGTTGACTCACTTGTTGACATGTTTACTATCGCCAACTTGCTGTAGTTCATTAATTTTGTCCAGATTATGCGGGGCTTCGAGTGACTGAGCGTTATGATTCACTTCTAATTCATTGATGAATGCACGATATAACCGAAGGTAAGGGAGTGGAGGTTGTGTTATGTTGGTATCTAGGGACATGTGTGAATGAGAACTGAAATTGTAAATTGATGACATATATAGATAGATATATTAGATTGTTGACATATATTGATTGATAGAATAGATTATTAACATACATTGATAGATAGATTAGATTATTGGTATATATTAATAGATATATTTAATTAATAACATAAATTGATAGATAGATTAGACGGATGTCGTATGGTTGATAGATAGATTAGTTTGCTGACATACATTCATAGATAGATTAGTTTGCTGACATACATTCATAGATAGATTAGTTTGCTGACATACATTCATAGATAGATTAGTTTGCTGACATACATTCATAGATAGATTAGTTTGCTGACATACATTCATAGATAGATTAGTTTGCTGACATACATTCATAGATAGATTAGTTTGCTGACATACATTCATAGATAGATTAGTTTGCTGACATACATTCATAGATAGATTAGTTTGCTGACATACATTCATAGATAGATTAGTTTGCTGACATACATTCATAGATAGATTAGTTTGGTTGATATATTAGTTGGGTAGGATTGACTTCAGAATACTTCTACGTCGTTGAGATAATGCAGTGTTGTGTTGGATGAGATTGACTACAGTGTAGTTGTACTTCGTTGAGATATTGCATTGTTGTGTTGGATGAGATTGACTACAATGTAGTTGTACTTCGTTGAGATAATGCAGTGTTGTGTTCGATGAGATTGACTTCAGTGTAGTTGTACGTCGTTGAGACAGTGCAGTGTTGGGAGCGATTGACTGCATTATAGATCTACGTCGTTGAAAGAGTGCAGTGTTGGGAGCGATTGACTCCAGTATTGTTCTTCGTCGTTCAGATAGTGCAGTTTTGGGAGCGATTGACTGCAGTATAGTCTTCGTGGTTGAGATAGTTCAGTGTTGAGAGCCTACTGCATGTGATTGTGTAGAGATCAGACCGTCCATCTGTCAGAATAACAACGGGTGTATAATGTCTCATGTTACGAGTTCTTCAGCTACAGTTGCTACTGCTGTGATCATCGTTGTTGCAATACTTTCTAGTTGCTATTGTAATAGTTGCACTCTCACTATTTGTGTATGATGTGACGCGTGGTGACTACTATTGCAAGCCACAGTGAGACTGAATACCCGTAGGTGGGGTAGTAGAACTGTTGCTGTACCTGGGTGGGTGGAGGAGGGGGGGGGGGGGGCGCTGGTGCTCCAGCCTGAGCTATATGCATGATATCGTGCGCGCAGTCAGTTCATGGTTGACAAGCAGACCGTTCACCTGTTTATACACACCAGTTTGAGAGCGGTAACTGACTGTAACACCTTCGCCCCGGGTCTCGGTCTACCGCATAAATTACCCCTATGTGGTTCTATAAAAATGGGAACGCAAACAATTAACACGATAATAATATCATACTGTGGCAAACAACTGAGCCAACAAATGCATCAGTGCCCACACTGTTGTCACGGCAGATCAGTTCTGTACGTGGATGAACCGTGTGTTGTCATCATCTGGGGACATGCTGTTTGCTCTCACACAGACTACACGTGTCAATCAGTGACCACCTGCTCCACAAGGTCGTGCCGATTATTGTTGATAGATTAAATAGACACGCGTGAGGTCATATCTTGTTATTATTAGTATTATTAATATTGTTATTATTATTGTGTTCTTATATCACATTAATAATAATTACTATTATTATGACCAGTGTCATTAGTATTCATTTTAGTATTATTATTATTATTATTATTATTATTATTATTATTATTATTATTATTATTATTATTATTATTATTATTATTTATATCACCAGCACCAGCATTATCATTGCTGTCTACGTACATGTCACCAGGTCCTGAACTGCACTTGCAAACAACTTTCTATAACATTATCGTGATTATTTTTGTTATCATGATTATTCTGTCTGTTCCCGCTGCAGCACGGCGTACAACTGCAATCTGTCCAAAGTGTGGTGTGTACAGCTTGTGGTCAGCGTGTAGTTAGCGTGTGGTCAGCGTGTGGTCAGCATGAAGTAATGTGTGGTCACTGTGTGGTCAGCGTGTGGCCAGTGTGTGGTCAGTGTGTGAACAGCATGTAGTCAATGTGTGTTCACTGTGTGGTCTGTGTGTGTTCAGCGTGTGGTCAGTGTGTTGTCAGAGTGTAGTCAGCGTGTGGTCAGCGTGTGGCCAGTGTGTGATCAGTGTGTGGTCAGCATGTTGTAAATAAGTTGTCACTGTGTGGTCAGCGTGTAGTCAGCGTGTGGTCAGCGTGTGGTCAATGAGTTGTCACTGTGTGGTCAGCGTGTGGTCAGCGTGTGGTCAGTGTGTGAACAGCATGTAGTCAATGTGTGTTCACTGTGTGGACTGTGTGTGTTCAGTGTGTGGTCAGCGTGTTGTCAGAGTGTAGTCAGCGTGTGGTCAGTGTGTGGTCAGTGTGTGGTCAGCGTGTAGTCAGTGTGTGGTCAGCGTGTGTTTCACTGAGTGGTCAGCGTGTAGTCAGCGTGTGGTCAATGAGTTGTCACTGTGTGGTCACTGTGTGGTCAGCGTGTGGTCAGCAAGTGGTCAGCGTATGGTCAATGTGTGGTCACTGTGTATTCAACGTGCGATCAGCGTGTCAGCGTGTAGTCAGTGTGTGGTCAGCGTGTGTTTCACTATGTAGTCAGCGTGTGGTCAGCATGTAGTCAGTGTGTGGTCAATGTGTGGTCAGCGTGTGGACAGCATGTGGTCAATGTGTGGTCACTGTGTGGTCAGCATGTGGTCAACGTGTGGTCACTGTGTGGTCACTGTGTGGTCACTGTGTGGTCAGTGTGTAGTAAGCGTGTGGTCACTGTGTGGTCAGCGTGTAGTAAGCGTGTAGTCAACGTTTGGTCAATGTGTGGTCACTGTATGGTCAGCGTGTGGTCAGCATGTGGTAAATGTGTGGTCAGCGTGTGGTCAGCATGTGGTAAATGTGTGGTCAACGTGTGGTCAGCATCTGGTCAGCGTGTTGTCAATGTGTGGTCAGCGTGTGGTCAGCATGTGGTCACTGTGTGGTCAGCGTGTTTACAGCATGTGGTAATGACCACATCACACCACACAACCACACCACATAATCACATCACACCACTCAACCACACCACATAATCACATCACACAACACAACCACACCATACTACACAAGAAGGTTGGCAGTACACGATCCGTGCTTTTCTTTGGCCAGTTAAACTGCATTGTCGGGGCATCTTATGTATATTGATATCCTCCCAGTGTTGAGTGTTGATCTTCTCTCTATTTACTTGCATACAATCTTTGTACACAACATATCCAGGCATGCGGATACTACCCACATGTGTCTCACACCTGTGTTTATATCTATAACACACTTTCTTGAACATACTCAAGAGTTTGCTCTCCATCTTCTCTCTTACATATAGGTACCTATTTCATGCAGGTATTTAGATCGAGGGGAACAGACCAAGAGGAAGACCGAGAGGAAAATACCTGGATGGCTTGGCCACATGGCATGGACCGAGACAGGAACATTGAGATGATCCACGACTCTGGTGATCGAGTAAAATGGTGAGTCATGACCGCCCACGCTTTCCGGCATGGCACATGATTGATTGATTGATTGAGTTATGTCACGAGTAACTGTCGACTGTATGCTGTAGTCCATGAAGCGCCCACACATTCTTGTTTAAGGATCTATATATTTCTGTCACTGATCGGTGTAGCATGATGGAACAGAATCCCCATTTCCAGTCCGACACATTTCATAAATATACTTTAAGTCTTAACGGGGACCATCCCAAATATAAGGGCTATTCTTAGATCGTATGTTCTAGAACGAGTTGGGGGAGGCGGCGGTATGCACTTGTCTTTTGATTGGTTCATAAGTAATGAGCCCACGCTATTCCTGGGCCATATTTTAAAATCTAATTAGTTTGAGCGGGGATCTCACCAGGAGCGGTCGCTAGAGTGATGTGATGACCCAACAATGCCCTTAAAGATTCAATAATATTGTTCTCTGGACAACAGGTACCACTTTAAAACATACTTTAATGTTGTGGCTAGACCTAATGTACGAAAGAGAAGAATATAAGAGTATTTTATGAATAAAATGTGAAAGTGGAACACCTAACTTCTGTGCACCAGTATTCTGAATACTGCTTCTTCAACCTTGACACGTCTTTCACGCTGTATACTCCAAGTGCCTATCAATCCCTTGTTGTGACTGGTTGCGTATGCTTGAGGAATGTAGTACACTCATGCAGATTCGCAAACCCAAACCCCTTGTGCATTCTCCATGCCTAGGATGACTTATTCTTAAAATCAACTGTACCTTTGCTCTCGTGCGAGTTAACAAATGGCAGTCTGAATGGGAATGAGTGATGAAACATGTACAAGTTCCTTTGTAAAACGCAGAGAATGATGGAGTGAGTGAGTTGGTGATTTGATAAATAGCCTCTCACATCTAGTGGAAGGAAAGATGCTTCAATATCCATATGTAAACAGGTTGTGTGTGGCACGCCAGAATTGCTAAGTCCATGTGATGCCTGGTAGCTACATGCTCAGGAGAATTAATACAATTTCTCTCTGAAGTATTACACTATTACCTTTACTGTTGGAGGGTTCATATAAACTAGTTCCTAAGAGAACCATAGGTGTGTGAACCTGTGTCTTAGTTGGCTGAATATAATGTATGACTCATGCAAATTTACAAGGACTAAACATGTTTTTCCACATATGTGCTTGGTGCATATGTGAACAATTGTGTATGCAATTGAGCTTCTGTTACCTACTGTAGTAGACATGAAAATTACTCAGTGGGGAAAGAGCACATGATGATGATGAAGATGATGTACCTGTGAGTCAGGTCTGTCTGAGAAAAGGGGTGAGGTCTGGCATTGCTGTGTGAATATGGAATAGGACATTCATGCACCAACATCACAGCCATAGGAATGGATGTCTGGTCTGCTAATTTGGTAAATGCCATTAGTTAATACATATTGCAGTTGTAAATGCCTATTTTCCATTTCCCTTCACAATGCCTGTCCCTTGTTGCTATGTCACAATGATTGCTGTACTGTGTCTGGTCCTCCTTGTGCCCAGGTCTACTGTGGTTCAAACATGGTGGAACTTAGACCACATAAATGCTTGTAATTGTGTTAAGCTACCCTGTCTCAGCATATGGTCTTGTGATTACCACAGTACATCAGAGTGAATTCACTACATCATCAACCTTAACCTTCCCCATCTCCATCTGTGTATATTAATGTATGATAGCATCATCTTTTAACACATGTGAAGAGGTGTTGTGCCATTCTATATATCAACAGAGAACAGAGGATGGAGGAGAGGCATCCATATATCATCTGGGAAAACTAACCAGTGGTCCCAGAATCCAGAACCAACTCTCTACAAGTAAAATCTTCTAGAACCCACAATATGGGAATTTCCTAGAGACTTTCAGCTCAGCTCTCAAACAGCTGGATATAAATAAGGGAGAAAAATAGTTCTGAAGACTCCAGTGATCATAATTATCAGAATCATCTGAGAATGAAAACAACAAGTCTGGTTGTTAACCCCCATTCAAGACAACTTGTGAAATGACTGGTGCAATGGATTGTTTAGCTAGGACTTATCTTAGTTAATCTCCAGCCTGGTGCTCACACAGTGTTTTCAGAATGAAGACTTGAGATAGACTGAGAAGGAAGAACGCTGGGTCATATTTGTATCTTAGATCTTCCTCTACAGGAAAAGTAGAACAAATTCCTAAGTGTCAACTTCATGAACAGTCAGAGTACGTGAGATAGACTGAGGAGAAGGAAGAAGACTGGGACATGTTTGTATCTTAGATCTTCCTCTACAGGAAAAGGAGAACAACATCCTAAGTCTCAACTTCATAAACAGTCAACTCACCAGTGAAAGACAAGGCTGTGGCTTTTCTTCAAACTGTGACAGTAGGGGATAATTAGTCAGACTTGGAAAATCATCATGGGGGAAAACTGCAACCTGAGCTTGTCCAACACCCATCATAGGTGCTAAAAGGATTAAACAGACCAGTGGAGCAGAGGGTCCCTATGCTTGCCCCAGGTTATGGCTTACCTGGGTTTGCCCTCATTAACAGTGGAAGAGGAGATAAAAGTCAATGGTGGAGTGGTAATTAGAGAGGAGAGGAGGAGTGGAGTAGTTGTTGGGTGGTGGAGTAAATAAGAAGTGTTGTATCTTGTTTATCAACCTTCATGTGTGACATATTTTATGCATTTTCTATGCAATCATTGAAATGTTGACATGACAGGAGATGAGGCAATGGTCACCACTCTACTTACCATCAACCCAATAAATTGTGTATTCAATGGACCAGTGTTTGAAGTACATGTCCCCAGTGAATTTCTTGTACAGTTGCTGTCAAGTGTTATCTCTGGTGACTGTCTTAAGTGCTGTGGTTGGTTATACATATTGTGAAAAGTCCTGTATAGATGTTGTCAGGTATCTCATGATGTCTATCTTGTACACTTGTGGTGTAAACAATTCCTTGTGAATGTATGTTCCACTTTTGTCAAGAAACTGTCATGTAGATGTCCTGTCTAACAGATGTAATGTACAGTTATTGTTAAAGTTTGTTTGTCTGCAAAAATTGAAGGACTACCTGAACTGATATAGGTCATAATGACAAAATATATAGAAGATCTAGGTGACGGACGAACAGCACACTGTCAACAGTATAATGAGTGAGAGGGATCCTCAGTTGTACAGGCGCTAATAGTTCAGATCTTCTCTGGCCTTGGGTGAACTAGTTACTTCTTTTATAAATTTCTGTGTAGATACATAGTAGTCTCACAGTGGGGGATTGAGCCAAAGGAAAATGGTTCTCCAAAAAGGCTATTGCGGGAATGATTAGCTCATTTGAGTGACCTCTAGACAAAACGTGCTAAATCATATCCTTTATCTTGGTATTTATTATTCAAGATATATCTCCAGAGAACACTACTAACTAGGTCCTCTGGCAACTCAATCAAACATGTCACAATCGGGTATACTATTGCTGCAGGTGTTTCACTATTCTTTTGTCTATGTTATGTTGTATTTACTCAAGTATGATGAAGAGTATATTTTCATTGTGCAGTTCTTGAAACTGATTATTCTAACATGAAAGGACGTAACTTATCATGTCTATTCGAATAAGCTCAGTGGATGGTGGACTTATAGTTGTGTTGATCAATTCAACATCAACGTTAATGATAAGGCCGGTATCGCACGGGCCGTCTTGATTTTTGAGAACATTTTCTAGTCCACTGTTTATGCTTTTCGACTAGGAGCCCAGTTCAATGTTAGTTAAAAATCCCTGATTTATTTTAACTGTGACATATATCTGATTGTATGAAATAATGACCTACACCCAATTGCCCAGTAAGTGAAGCGATGTACTCATGCGACCATTACAGCGCATAACCTAGACATGAAAATCGATTCCACAGCACAAGACAACACTGCACAACCTAGCCACACAAGACACAAAATTAAGTAACTGTGATGTCCACAATATCAAGTGATGAGTGAAGTAAATGTGATGTCCACAATATCAACCGACGTTTGATGTAAGTTTGATGTCCACAATATCAAGTGTTGTTTGATGCAAATGTGATGTCCACAATATCAAGCGATGTTTGGTGTAAGTGTGGTGTAAATGTGTTGGGCATGATATGCGAAAAATTAAACTGAAGAACTTGGTGGCAACTGGCAAGATCGAGGAGACTAGAACAAGTGGCAGACAGAGAAGTAAATATATGGATGACTTTATTGTCGAGTCAAGAACACTGAGCTGATCCACGAATCTGGTGATCGAGTGAAATGGCGAATCATCACCACCCACGCTTATCGACATGGCACTTGATGGATGGATGACTAATTTACCAATGGACCACTGGCTGGAGACTAAGGTACTGTGATTCAACAAATGATGCTTCTGATGCCAATTAGCATATTCTGAATCCCAAAGCAATGTGGTTCTAGGAATCTGTAAGGTGGTAGCACTATAACGTTGTGTAAGTCTGTGAGGTCATAGCACTATCACATTGTGTAGGTCTGTGAGATGGTAGCACTATCACACTGTGTAGGTCTGTGAGGTGATAGTACTATCACACTGTGTAGGTCTGTGAGATGGTAGTACTATCACACTGTGTAGGTCTGTGAGGTGATAGTACTATCACACTGTGTAGGTCTGTGAGATGGTAGTACTATCACACTGTGTAGGTCTGTGAGATGGTAGTACTATCACACTGTGTAGGTCTGTGAGATGGTAGTACTATCACACTGTGTAGGTCTGTGAGATGGTAGTACTATCACACTGTGTAGGTCTGTGAGATGGTAGTACTATCACACTGTGTAGGTCTGTGAGATGGTAGTACTATCACACTGTGTAGGTCTGTGAGATGGTAGTACTATCACACTGTGTAGGTCTGTGAGGTGATAGTACTATCACACTGTGTAGGTCTGTGTGGTGATAGTACTATCACACTGTGTAGGTCTGTGAGATGGTAGTACTATCACACTGTGTAGGTCTGTGAGGTGATAGTACTATCACACTGTGTAGGTCTGTGAGATGGTAGTACTATCACACTGTGTAGGTCTGTGTGGTGATAGTACTATCACACTGTGTAGGTCTGTGAGGTGATAGTACTATCACACTGTGTAGGTCTGTGAGGTGATAGTACTATCACACTGTGTAGGTCTGTGAGGTGATAGTACTATCACACTGTGTAGGTCTGTGAGATGGTAGTACTATCACACTGTGTAGGTCTGTGAGATGGTAGTACTATCACACTGTGTAGGTCTGTGAGGTGATAGTACTATCACACTGTGTAGGTCTGTGAGATGGTAGTACTATCACACTGTGTAGGTCTGTGAGATGGTAGTACTATCACACTGTGTAGGTCTGTGAGATGGTAGTACTATCACACTGTGTAGGTCTGTGAGATGGTAGTACTATCACACTGTGTAGGTCTGTGAGATGGTAGTACTATCACACTGTGTAGGTCTGTGAGGTGATAGTACTATCACACTGTGTAGGTCTGTGAGGTGATAGTACTATCACACTGTGTAGGTCTGTGAGATGGTAGTACTATCACACTGTGTAGGTCTGTGAGGTGATAGTACTATCACACTGTGTAGGTCTGTGAGGTGATTGCACTATCACACTGTGTAGGTATGTGAGGTGGTAGTACTATCACACTGTGTAGGTCTGTGAGATGGTAGTACTATCACACTGTGTAGGTCTGTGAGGTGGTAGTACTATCACACTGTGTAGGTCTGTGAGGTGGTAGTACTATCACACTGTGTAGGTCTGTGAGGTGGTAGTACTATCACACTGTGTAGGTCTGTGAGGTGATTGCACTATCACATTATGTAGGTCTGTGAGGTGGTAGTACTATCACACTGTGTAGGTCTGTGAGATGGTAACACTATCACACTGTGTAGGTCTGTGGGGTGATAGCACTATCACATTGTGTAGGTCTGTGTGGTGATAGCACTATCAAACTGTGTAGGTCTGTGTGGTGATAGCACTATCACATTGTGTAGGTCTGTGAGGTGATTGCACTATCAAACTGTGTAGGTCTGTGAGGTGATTGCACTATCAAACTGTGTAGGTCTGTGAGGTGATAGCACTATCACATTGTGTAGGTCTGTGAGGTGATTGCACTATCAAACTGTGTAGGTCTGTGAGGTGATAGCACTATCACATTGTGTAGGTCTGTGAGGTGATTGCACTATCAAACTGTGTAGGTCTGTGAGGTGATAGCACTATCACATTGTGTAGGTCTGTGAGGTGATTGCACTATCAAACTGTGTAGGTCTGAGAACAGGCAGGACAAGATGGATAATCTTCCCATCACTTTGTGTAGGCTTGTGTGTTGGGAAGACACGGTGGATAATTTTCCTCTCACATAGTTTAGGCCTGACGGCAGGGAAAAATAGGTGGATAATCGTTCCTCACTGTGGCAAGTGACAAGCCCAGGCGTTGACCCGCGTCTGGGCATTCTCATAACATTGCCAGTGAAGTTCGCTATCAACTTGGCTGACGCACCCACACATAATCACATACTTAGAAAATATAAACCCATAAACAGAACGTATAAACATTACTAAGAACATATAATGACAAACTTAAAACATAAAAATACATACTTAGAACATATAAACACATACTTAGAACATATAAACACCCCTCTGCTGTGTGTCCACCGTGACGAGGTAGAGGGGCTTGTGCGTCCCAATGACCCCAAGAGCTATGCCGACGGTAGCACAGCTACTGGTAGGGCCACCCATGTCGGACAGGTCAAGGGAGAGGGACCAGACGAAGAGACACACAAACCTGCTGCCTTGTAGGTAGACTGGGGACAGTCAAAGGCTAGGGAAATCACCCAGAATACATGCTTGTCAAAATCGGATGTACTGAGCCACAGGCTTGACAAAGCAGTGCAACGTAAAACCTGCTGCCATGTAGGTAGACTGGGGACAGTCAAAGGCTAGGGAAAGCATCCCAAATAAATGCTTGTCGAAATCGGATGTACTGAGCCACAAGCTTGACAAAGCAGTGCAACGTAACTTAATTCATGATGTCACAAATCAAAATTAATCGTTATGGTGCTAATCCCGTGAAGTCCCATCAGGCGGCGATAGTGCCGGGCCCCATGCCTCGAGGGGGTCCACCCATGACTACTGGTGGTCACCTTCCCCTGTGCTGTGGAGTCAAGGCACAGAGGAGTAGGTTAAGAGCTATTGACCAAATACCCCGGACACTCAACATACTACAGTGGAATGCCGAAGGAGTTTACAAGAAGAAAGACTCCCTAACACAGCGTCTTCATAAAGATAGAATAGATGTGGCATGCATTCAAGAGACACACCTCAACGCCAATCACAAATTCTCAGTCAGAGGATATCAGGCCACACGGTTCGACCGCGAAGGACACAAAGGAGGAGTTCTAATACTTACACGAAATACAATACCTTGCAGCGAAGTATCTGTGATCTCTGACAACCAAACGGAAATTATAGGTGTTGATATAATGATAAAGGACATGAAAATAAGAATCTACAATCTGTATAGCCCAGCAGATAAGAACCTTACACTCTCAAACATGAAAATAACTGACACAAACTGCATTATTGTCGGAGACTTTAATAGCCGTTCAGAAAGATGGGGATACCCAGATACTGACAAAAGAGGAGATGAATTGGAGGACTGGGAAATAGACTCAAATCTCCATCTACTCAACAAAGCGGATGACACACCGAGCTTCTACTCCAGAAGATGGCTTACCACTTCTACTCCAGACTTAGCTTTCTGCACAGGAGACATCCTCCACAAAATCGATCGCCATGTGCTGGACCAATTAGCAGGTAGTGACCACAGACCAATCAAGCTTGTAATGAATATGGAGTATGTTCCACAGGAGCAAAAGCCCTTGCCCCGCTGGAATTACAAACGAGCAGATTGGGACAGATTTGCCATACTAACAGACAATATTGTGAAAACATAAATACACGATATGGCAACATAAAGCAAATGGTGGAAAGTCTGGATAATACAGGCAGCCACTGAGTCCATTCCTAGAGGAGCGAGGAAAAATTACAAACCATACTGGACTGAAGAACTACAAAGTTTGGAGGACGAAGTTGAAGATGCCAGGAAGACAGCAGAGAGAGAACAAACAATTGAAGCGAATATCTCTCTCAAAGCCATCTCAGCAAAATATAAAAGAACAGTAAATCAAACAACAAGAGATTGTTGGAGGGAAAAAACAGAAAACCTGAATTTGACAGGGATGGAAACAAACTATGGAAACTAGTGAAAGCCATGAACAATGAAGGACCTAGAAACAAACAAATAACAATTAAACAAGGAAATGCCTTGCTTACAGGACAAAAGGCTGCAAATGCACTAATGGAACACTATGCAAATGCAAACCACATTGATATTACAACCGAACAGAAGAAAGCAATCAAAGACAAACAGATACATCATAGAAATACAGAGACAGCAGCAGAATATATGATGGCAAATCTAACAATGGAAGAAATGGAACAGGCAATGAATACCCTAAAAAAGAAGAAATCACCAGGAAAGGATGGAATCACAAATGAAATGCTAATAGGACTAGGCACCAAGGCAAAGAAGAAACTACTAGCAGTCCTAAATAACAGCTGGAAGAGAGGAATAGTCCCACAGGCATGGAAGGAAGCTATACTAATACCAGTCCCAAAGAAAGGAAAAGACCTGGAAGAACCAAATGGCTATCGACCTATCAGTCTACTTAGCTGTGTAGGAAAATTAATGGAACGCATTATCAATGGCAGGCTAACATGGCATCTGGAAGAAAACAAACTCTTAACACCACACCAAGCAGGATTCAGAAAGTACAGATCCACTGAAGATCAAATAACCTATATAGCTCAGGAAATAGAGGATGCCTTCCAAGAGAAAAAGCACACACTAGCAGTCTGGATAGATTTAGAAAAAGCATTTGATAAAGTATGGAAGGGAAGGACTGAAAGTAAAACTGCAAAACATGCATGTTTGTGGAAAAATGTATAAATGGATCAGCCACTACCTTGAGAACAGAACTGCCAGGACAAAAGTACAAGGACAAACAAGCAAAATGATGCTGCTGGAGCAAGGTGTCCCCCAAGGAGGAGTTCTTTCACCAACATTATTCCTAGCATATATAAATGACATCACAGAAAATTTTCCAGCCAGAGTACACACATCCTCCTTTGCAGATGACCTAGCCATATGGACATCTGAAGAATATATTAGTACAGCTAACAGCAGAATACAGCAAGCCATATTAGCGCTAGAGGACTGGTCAAAATCATGGCTAGTGAAGATAAGTGAGGAGAAAACAACATGCACAGTGTTCTCCCTCTCAAATAAAACTCAGCAACCTAAGCTGGTATTGAATGGAAAAATATTGCGCCATGAAGAAAATCCAAACTATCTAGGAGTCACCTTTGATCGTCGCCTGACATGGAAGACACAGGTTGAGAAAAATCGAACAAGAGCAAGGCAGAGAATGGCAATCATGAAAAAGCTTGCTGGTACAACGTGGGGAGCAGATGAGAAAGTTCTCAAGAAGTTATATACTGGACGGGTGAGGCCAGTACTGGAATATGGCATTGCAGCTTGGGCAACAGCAGCTAAGTCAAACTTTAACAAAATAAGTAGAGTCCAAAACCAAGGAATGCGAATCATAACTGGAAGCCTGAAGACAACGCCTATTAATGAACTAGAAAAGATCACTTGTTTACAACCAATGCAGGATAGAAGAGATAGCAGAGCCCAGCAACAAGCAGAAAAATTTAGAAGATTGACAGACCACCCTATGTACAACAGATTTAATGGTTTTGGAAAGGGAAGACTGAAGCGTAGCAACTTTGTAGAAACTGCAAAACGAAAGATTAGGGCAGATCCTATACTTAACATATCAACAGTCAAGCCCATACTACAATGCACACAAGTTCCCAGCTTGGAGACAGCAGCAACTGCCTGAGATGATAGAAAACATTCCTGGTATTGAGAAAAAGAACACTCAGCATGAAACCGAAAGAAGAGAAATAACCCTAAACTACAGTAAAAGAACATTACCCAAGCAGGAATTGGACCCATGCATATACAGATGGATCAGCCAAAAATTCAATAGAGAATGGAGGAGGAGGAATTCTCCTAAATTTAAAAAATGGAGTCGAAAAAAACACATTCAATGGCAACTGGAAAATTTTCAAGTAACTTCAAAGCGGAGGTAGAGGCTCTGAAAACTGCAGCAGAAATGCTCCTGATGGAGGAAAATAAAGAGAAGCAAATAGCTATCTTCACAGATGCAAAGTCAGCTGTCTCAATACTGAAGAGCAATAACAGCACAGAACTAACTGACCTAAGAGCAGCACTCCATGGTCTATGCCAGAAATCCAAAAAAGTTGTAATACAGTGGATCCCATCACATTGCAGTATACCTGGAAACGAAGAGGCTGACAGACTGGCAAAAGAGGGCGGACGACTACCACAGCCTGACATAGACATAACCTATAATGAGGCAAAGAGGTTGATAAAAAGCACTTATAGAACCAAATGGGAATCAGAGCATCCTAGGCCATCAGAAGGATGATGCATATTACAAACTCGACCGAAGAGAACAAGTAGCAATCTTCAGACTCCGCACAGGACATAACAGGCTGAAATACCACTTGTTCAATAAACTAAAGATAGGAGATACCGATGAATGTAATTGTAGAACTGGAAAAATGACAGCAAAACATTTGCTGCAGGATTGCCCAACGTATGCAGAACAGAGAAAGATATGTTGGCCCACACCTGCTTCATTTGAGGACAAGCTCTATGGAGATATCAACAAGCTAAAGTTGACCGCAGCTTACTTTAACTACATACAGGTTGACATTTAAAGGTGCATGAAGACCCAGAGGCATGAAATGGAATATTGCTTGGATAGCAAATCCATTATGTGGAAAGTCTAAATCGAAAGCTCGCTGTGTGGGCTTCATAAAAGGTGGAAAAGTGTCCTAGTGGCACGAAATGGAATATTGCTTGGATAGCAAATCCATTACGTGGAAAGTCCGAATCAAAAGCCCATTGTGTGGTCTTCATAAAAGGTGGAAAAGTGTCCTAGTGGCATGAAATGGAATATTGCTTGGATAGCAAATCCATTACGTGGAAAGTCCGAATCAAAAGCCCACTGTGTGGGCTTCATAAAAGGTGGAAAAGTGTCCTAGTGGCACGAAATGGAATATTGCTTGGATAGCAAATCCATTACGTGGAAAGTCCGAATCAAAAGCCCATTGTGTGGTCTTCATAAAAGGTGGAAAAGTGTCCTAGTGGCACGAAATGGAATATTGCTTGGATAGCAAATCCATTACATGGAAAGTCCGAATCGAAAGCTCACTGTGTGGATGTCATCTGCAGACCATACTTCTGGTTTCCGGAAGAACAGCCTATGGTGAACGGAAGGCCCAATATACGGAAGTGAGGCTAAGCAGCCATGTTCAGGACGTGCCGATTCCTTGGGTGAGCCCAGTACCAGAGCGCTATGTATCGGCTCTGCAAGTATGGAAGCCTCCTTGGATGGCGGGGAATGCCCATGGTCTGCCCCTGCCTTCCCTTGAGGGCTGACCAGGATCTTTGGCTGTTCTATATGGACCAGCTGGGATGGGGGATAACACCACAACAGTGAGAGTCAAATGTCCTAAGAAACCCCCGGGAAGGTTAACCCGGTCAACAAATGCCCGCAGAAGTCGGATGTGTTGGCCTAACGGCGCAAGAACGCAGCTCTGCTGTAAACAGGCACAACGCAATCACATCCGAAAAAAAAACAACTCCGGATGAACGAAGAAGAAGAAGAACATATAAACACATTTATTTTTTTTTGGGGGGGGGGGGGCATATCCTTTACAGGACATCGCTGTCAACATCAGCATCTTTCATCTGATTGTTGTTTTCTTGGCAAGATTACGTTCAGAAGTTTGTCATTAATTTCTGAGCGACCGGCTCACATACTCCGTAAGTTACCGATGCGATTCGAACCACTGCTGATTCTCACCGTCATCACGTTACCTACGAGAGTATACAAGATTACGGAGAAAAGTCGTTAACCTCTAAGCCACGAAGCCGGCTATAAACACATACTTAGAAGATATAACCACATACTTTACAACATATAAACACATACTTAGAACATATAAACACATACTTAGAACATATAAACACATACTTTGAACATATAAACACATACATAGAACATATAAACACATACACGGAACATATAAACACAAACATAGAACATATAAACACATACTTTGAACATATAAACACATACATAGAACATATAAACACATCTTACAACATATAAACACATACACGGAACATATAAACTCATACTTACAACATATAAACACATACATAGAACATATAAACACATACTTTGAACATTTAAACACATACATAGAACATATAAACACATACTTTGAATATAAAAACACATACATAGAACATATAAACACATATATATAACATATAAACACATACATAGAACATATAAACACATACTTTGAACATATAAACACATACTTAGAACATATAAACACAATCTTTGAACATATAAACACATACTTAGAACATATAATCACAAACTTTGAACATATAAACACATACTTACAACATATAACCACATACTTACAGCATATAACCACATACTTAGAACATATAACCACATACTTACAACATATAACCACATACTTACAACATATAACCACATACTTACAACATATAACCACATACTTACAACATATAACCACATACTTACAACATATAACCACATACTTACAACATATAACCACATACTTACAACATATAACCACATACTTACAACATACAACCACATAATTACAACATATAACCACATACCTACAACATATAACCACTTACTTACAACATATAAACACATACTTAGAACATATAACCACATACTTAGAACATATAACCACATACTCAGAACATATAACCACATACTTAGAACATATAACCACATACTTACAACATATAACCACATACTTAGAACATATAACCACATACTTACAACATATAACGACATACTTAGAACATATAACCACATACTTAGAACATATAACCACATACATACAACATATAAACACATACTTAGAACATGTAAACACAATCTTTGAACATATAAACACATACTTAGAACATATAATCACATACATAGAACATATAAACCCATACTTAGAACATATAAACACAATTTTTGAACATATAAACACATACTTAGAACATATAAACACATACATAGAATATATAAACACATACTTAGAACATATAAACACATACATAGAACATATAAACACATACTTAGAACATATAAACACATACATAGAACATATAAACACATACTTTCAACATATAATCACATACTCAGAACACATAAACATATACTTAGAACATATGAACACATACTTTAAACATATCAATCAATCAATAAGGTGCCGTCTTCACAATGAAGGTGGCTGCAATGGACCTCCAACACTGTCTGTCTCCCGCATTAACATTCTCTCAGACTGATATTCGTCCATCTCTTGATGTTATTTCCCTACGTGTATCGGTGTCTATCATTTGCTCGCTTGTCCTCAACCCCTTGCTCCCCCCCCCCCCACGCACAATATGGTTTTTATAAAAGTGTTAGGTCTTTTAACGTTGCCAAAATATTTCACTTGCCTATTTTTTTTATTTCTTTCATCAACTCTCTTTTCATTGCCAGTGTTTCTAGAGCGTCTGTATTTGAATGTTTCTGTTTCCATGAAATACGACATATTCCTTAACATATAAAAAATAATTAGTACATATACACACATACTTAGAACATATAAGGACTCACATAGAACATATAAACACATACTTAAAACATATAACCACCCACTTAGAACATATAACCACATACATAGAACATATAACCACATACTTAGAAAATATATACACATGTTGTATGGGGTAGAGGTGTAGAGAATTGTCACGTCTGACATATTACAGTGTGGGGTAAAGGTGTAGAGAATTGTGACGTCTGACATATTACAGTGTGGGGTAGAGGTGTAGAGAATTGTCACATGTGACATATTACAGTGTGGGGTAGAGGTGTAGAGAATTGTCACTTCTGACATGCCATATTGTGTGGTGGAGGTATAGAGAGTTGTTACGTCTGGCATGCCATATTGTGGGGTAGAGGTGCAGAGAATTGTCACGTATGACATGCATTATTGTGGGGTGGAGGTATAGAGAGTTGTCCCGTCTGGCGTGTTACAGTGTGGGGTAGAGATGTAGAGAATTATCACATCTGACACTTGAGACGGTGGTATTGGGAGAGAGAGGTCAGTCTGGAGACATCCAAACCTCAATGTTCTGTGAGGGACACACGTAATGGAGTGTTGTAGCTTGCCAGCCAGACGCTGAAATATGCTGTCCATAAAACTGGATTAAATGATTTGTGATATCAGGTGCGCATTGACCTTGACTCTGCATGACACTTGATGATGGGTAAACTCGCGCGCGCGCGCACACACACACACACACACACACACACACACACACACACACATGAGTGGACATTCTGACAATAAAGAATTCAAAAGGATAATTTGGTAAGCGTTCAAAGATAATCATAACCACCTCACCACACAACACACCAAATCACAAAGTTGAGTTGAGTTGAGTCAAGAACCGACATCACTGCACTCAGGACATTCCCATTCGTGCTCAGTCCCCTCGTTCAACAGCCAGCGAAGAGTCATACTACTAATCGTTCCCACCGCTATCTGATTAAATGTTCTCCTGCTCTTCCCTCTCAGTTTTGAAATTCTTCCAGAACCCCTGCCGATCCCCCGCAATCTCATTCTTTCCACATATGGGTTCTCAATCTGTTCCTTCGCCTTCTCCACCTGGTCCCACAAGCGCACGACCACCTCCACCTTGTCCATAGGCAAGATACCACCAAGAGTGCATTCCCTGCTAGCCTATCAGCCTGTTCATTCCCCCGTACACCCGTATGGGACGGGCAAAATATCCATACAATTCTCACAACCTGTGACCTCTGAAGCGACGAGAGCCATTCCACACGAAACATTCCTTTCTCCACCTTGCTAAGCATATTCTTTGAATCCGTAATGAATACAACGTGTGTTGCAGTAGTCTCCTCTAGCCACCGGAATGCCGCTGTTACTGCCTCCACCTCCATTCTCATGCTGGAGGTCGTAGTCTCATATGCCAGACTCTCCTTTTTCAAGACTCGCCCATTAGCCTTTGCAATAAAGCCCCAGCCACTACGTCTGTTTCTCACCACTGACCCATCGGTGTAGATGACTAAGTCACCTTGATGTGTGTTGCTCTGGATCAGCTGTTGCACTTCAAACTCAGTGCGACTCGCTGCCCATTCTCTGCACTCACGACCCAGTGTTATTATTACATTGTGCCAGTCCGTCATGTCTTCCGGCACTTCAACCCACTCTCTTTCACGATTGATGGTCTCTAGATCACACACCTGACTTATAGAAAGCTCTGCCTGTGCCACCCAGGACCTGCCTCGTATTAGTCTATGACCCTTGACCATATCCATTGCTGCATGCAGCGGGTGATCCCTGTCTGCGGCAACTCTCGGGTACCATTTGGCCTGAAGGACCCTATGCCTATCCGTCATTGTAGGTAGCGCCAGGCAGTGTCATGTTGTTGTCTCAGCACTACAGAGCTCAACGTATGAAATCAACCAAATTACTGATGTCGTCACTGCTTTGTTTGGGGCTCAACTATCTACCTGCGAGAGTTATTTTTTTCCGTTGTGTAGTGACTTTAACTATGTAGTAGATACTATTTGTTTTATATTGTATAATAATTGTTGTGTTCCCCGTATCCATGTATCTACTGCGTTCGCCAGGAATGAGGCGCTGGAACCTCTTGCCCCCGGGTAGATTGGACCCGTTAGCTATTACAGCGGCCAATCTAGGATATGGAAAACACCGATTATAAACCCCTAAGTTTAAGGTGGACCGACGTGCCGAGGACTGAATGGCCACGGGTGAGCTGTTCGTGAACGTGGAACGTCTGGTATGCGGGCGGGGCGGCGCCAGGCGTGTGGACTCCTAAGGGACATCCCCTGACCCTTCCCTAGCAGGCTGGCTCTACTAGGGTGACCGATTATATCCTGCCATTATATCTAACCAACTATGAATAATACAAGGAAGTAGCGCCGAAACAACGGAGTACGTGCTTTGTGCTTGATACCTTAGACAACAGCCAGCGGGGAGAGAATGAAGCAGAGAAGAAGAGGTAGGGGAGAGGGGGGAAGGAAAAGGAAGAAGAGGGCTGGAGCCAGAAAGGGTAGAAGGAAAACGGATCGTTTGGGATTTAAAAATGTACGGGTTGGGTATTGGAATTGCCGCAATGCGAAGCAACAAGGACCAATACTGGAGAAACTGGTCTACGATTTCGATGTCCTGATGTTACACTTTTATATGGATGTGAAGCGTGGACAATGAGCAGTCAGGCTGAAAAACATCTGATGGCTGTAGAGATGTGGTTTCTGAGGAAAATGCAAAGAATACCATGGACAGCCAGAAAGACCAATGAACAAGTCCTTCAAGAAACAAATGAAGATCGTAAATTGATTAGAGAAATCAAATCAAATCAAATCAACTTTATTAGGGTCACAAATTGGGCGCGCAGGCCCGTCTTACATTCGGCCCTTTCAATCACTCGTCTTTCGTTCATCAAGAGCATTATACATTTACATAGGAAGAAAAATAAACATTGTGAAATGAATGTTGTAAACATAAACAAGGCTAATTACCATGTTATGAAGCCCATCTCCCACCTATCCATACATCACCCCACCCACACACCCCAGCCTACCCACACACACGCACACCAAGGACACATACATACCCCACCAACCGACCCATCACCCTCCCGCACATCCCCCACCCACATACACTGCCCTCACCTGATCCCCCAACCAAAACACACTCGCCACCCACAAACATTCCCCCACCAACCCACACATCCCACGCCCATCCACATCTTAACCCACACATCCTCTCCCCACCCACACCTCAAACCACCCATCCCTTAGCCACATCTCCATCGACAACATATTCCCCACCCATGCACACAATCCCCCACATCGCACATTCACTCACACATTCCCAAACCATACACACACATCCCCACCAACTGACATGTCCCTACCCCCCCCCCCCACCCACACACACCTCCCTAACCACCCATACATCCCCAATCCACACACACACACCCCCCACACATACAACTTCCACCCACCCACACATGCCTTAACCTAAACCCCCACCTCGCAATCCCCCACCCGCACATCACATACACCCCCTACCACGCACTATTCCCAACCCACGCACCACACACACACATATCCCTCACCAACACATCCCCACTTACATACCACACACATATCCCCCACCCAGATACCACACAATATTCCCACCCACACCCACACAGATACCCTTACCCATCCACCCCACATACCCCCACTCACACACCACAAAAATCCCCCACCCACACACACATACCTCACTCACACAATATCCCCAACCAACACACCACACACCTCTCCCCACCCACACACGCATTCCCTACCCGTCCACCAAACACACTCACTCACGCATACATCCTCCACTACGCACTCACACACCCCCACCCACCCACCCCCAACCAAACATCTCTCGATCACAATACCCCTACCCACACACATCCTCCACCCACTCACACATCCCACCCCGACACATACAACTCCCTTACCCACCTACACATCCCTAAGCCACTCACACACCCCCACCCACACATTCCCCATCCACACACACATCTCCCACCCACACATCCCCGCATACTTCAACCAACCACCACAATCCCCTACTCACCCACACATATACCCCACCCATACGCACATTCCCCGCACCCATCACACACATCCCCCACACCACACACTATCCTCCACCCATACCACCACAAACATACCCTCCACCCACACATCATTCACACATCCCCCACCAACACACCGCACACATATATCAAACCCACACACCATACACTTCTCCCCACCTTGCATCCCCAATCCACCCAACACAATCCCCTATCCACACAACCCCGCCTCCCACACATACTTCCTCAAACCATCCACACATCTCCACCCACATAAACACACATCCCCCGCATCCGTCCCATACACATATCCTCCACCCATACACACATCCCCCACACCCATTCCAACACCCCTACTTTAACCCCCACACATCCATCCACACATCCCACCAACACCCACAAATACCACTACCCACCAAAACCCACACACCCCAACCCATCCAAACGCATACCCCCACCCACACACCCCCACCACACTTATCCCCACACTCACACACATCCTCCACATACAGTCACACTTCCTCACATCTAGACACATACAAAATGTCTCACGTTAGTATTGAAACTAGTATGAAAAAACTCCCACACTTTACTCACACACATACGCTGACACTTGTCATGAGCAGTCTCATAAAAATGTTAAACATGGAGAAAAATGTGTACATAAAATGTATGTGACGTAAAAATAGTGATGCTCTCTCTCTCTCTCTCTCTCTCCTCTCTCTCTCTCTCTCTCTCTCTCTCTCTCTCTCTCTCTCTCCTCTCTCTCTCTCTCTCACACACACACACACATTCACTCTCCCGCTCATTCTTTCACTCTCACGCTCACTCGTTCTGTCCTCTCATTCACACTCACTGACTCTCTCACTCAAACTACAGTAATGAACATGAGTTTATATTATGCATGATAAAATCAATTGGTATTTAACTGATAATATGACAGATGAGAATACACAAACATATGGATTCGCGTGTTACATAACATGCATGTTACATGACATGCATCTGCTCAGCTCTCTCTCTCTCTTTCTCTCTCTCTCTCTGTATTCTTTCATATACACACACTCACACGCATGCGCGCGCTCACACACACACACTAACACATCAACTCTCCCACTGTCTCACTCTCTAACACACAATCCTATACACACACACACACACACACACACACACACTCACTCTCTCAATCACACTCTCTCACACATACACGTACACATGAACGCATGCACGCACGCACACACTCCCTCACTCACTCTCACACATACACGTACGAATGCATGCACTGACACATTCCCCCACCATTTCTCGCTCAATCACTCTCTCCACACACACGCATGCACACACGCATTCACTCTCTCCCTCTCTCTGACACCCACTCTCTCTCTCTCTCTCTCTCTCTCTCTCTCTCTCTCTCTCTCTCGCTCCCACACGCACACACATATATAGTGAACAATTATAATGAACAATTATACTGAACAATTATACTGAACAATTATACCAGTAAATGAATTATGGTGGCATATAGTCGGTATGGATTAAGTATTGAAAGAGTTTTCGTTTAAATGTGTAGGGACTCATTGGAGTTTTCAGATCTGGAGGCAGATGATTCCATAAGTGAGCACCAGAATAGGCAAAACATGTTCTGTATAGTTCCAATCTAGGCTTTGAGACATGTAACAAATTTAGGCGCTTGCTGTTCATTGGATTAGATTGAATCAGCGGCAGAAGATACTCTGGGGCATTTTGAGATATAATTTTATTCACTAATTTGGCTTTGTTGAAAAGGAAGCGCTTTTGTAGTGGTAGAAGTCTTAGATGACTGTACAAATTATTACTTTCAACGTGCTTTATGCCAGAAACCAGACGAATAGCGCGGTTTTGTAGAGAACATAGACGTTTTAAATTATATTTAGGGCAACCATCCCAAACTGTGGAACAGTAATCGAGATGTGATTGGATATAGCATGTATAGAATATTTTTCGTGTGCTTTCGTCCAGGAAGTGCTGAATCTTAGCAAGTTGGTAAACTTTTTGTGCTATTTTCTTGGCAAGAGCGTGAACATGAGAGCTCCAGTTCAAATGGCTGTCTATTAAAAGCCCTAGTGTTTTATGTTCAGTCACATTAACTATAGGTAACGTGCCCATGCGGAGTTCGAGCGGTGATCCAGTTATGGCTAGTGTCTGTAGTTTTTGTCTGGTCGTTATTAGCATGGATTTGGTTTTGCCGATGTTAATTTGCATGCGGTTTTCATTGCTCCATCTAGTAAGATTATCAAGTTCCTTTTGTAAAGAATTCTCTAATTCACTACGGTTTTCTTGACTAGTATATATAGTACAGTCGTCTGCAAATAGATCACAAGTTGTATTGACATATAAAGGAAGATCATTAATATAAACTGCAAAAAGCAGCGGACCTAGTATTGAGCCCTGAGGCACACCAATATTAAGCTGTGTGGGTCTTGATAGACAGTTGTTGAAGGACACGACTTGTTGCCTGTCGGATAGAAATGACGTAATTATGTTCACCATGTTGGTGCTTGTCTTAATTTGCTTTAGTTTTCTAATTAAAATATCGTGATCTACCATATCAAAAGCTTTTTTAAAGTCTACAAACACCGCTCCACAAATTCTACCGTTGTTGATGTTTAAGTGCCAGTTATCGGTCATTTTTGTTAGAGCACTATGGCAAGAATATTTAGGTCGAAACCCAGAATGACTGTTAATTATTAGATCGTTGTTAATTAAATGGTGTAACGTTATTTTATGAATGTGTTTTTCTAGTGGTTTTGATAGCGACGATAATAAGGAAATAGGTCTATAATTACCCAAAACGCTATTATCGATTGAGCCATTTTTAATTAGCGGAAACACTTTAGCAATTTTAAAAGCAGATGGAAAGTAGTTTTTGGCCAGGCACTGGTTATATATGAACGTTAAGGACTCACTAATGACTGGTGCAGCACAACGAAGAATTCTATTACTGATACCATCTAGGCCGTGTGAGTTTGTTGATTTGAGGTTCAAGAGATATTTATAAACGTCTGCAACAGACATTAAAGGAATCTCATCGGGAATATTTCTGGTTCACTTCTCCTCACAGAATGATGCCAGTGAACTTAAATTACACGATGAGTCTGGTATTGAAGACTTTAGATTCTCTATTTCTGATTGAAAGAACCAACTGAATTCATCGCAAAATTAGACGTAGACAGTCAAAGTTTTTTGGGCATGTTATGAGAAGAAATGGATTGGAGAACTTGGTGACAACTGGTAAGATCGAGGGGAACAGACCAAGGGGAAGACCTAGAAGCAAGTACCTGGATGGCTTGGCCTTGTGCATGGTCGAGACAGAAACACGGAGCTGATCCACGACTCTGGTGAGATGGCAGAACATAACCGCCCACGCTTACCGGCATGGCACATGATGGATGGATGGATGTTACAAGAACTGAATACGAACTCTTTTAAGTGCCCTGGCTACACATGTTACATCAACCCAACTGGGCAGAGAAGACATGGGCAGGCTCTGGTGGTCAAGGACGGTTTACAGCATTCAATACTGGATATGAGTGGATGGGGTCAGGAGAGTAAAGAGATGCAGGGAATGCGGATACAAATCGGCCGATACAGCCGGAACCTGATAAATGTACATGTAAGTGGGGAATCTTGCATAAGCAGAGAGAGTTGGGACTGGTTGAAAGGTTCAGTGGACACTCCAAATACCAGGTATCTGATATGTGGTGACTTCAACGCTCGCGCCAAGGAATGGGACAGGTCGGGAGAGAACAGACAGGGTATTGCTCTTGCTGAGGCCTTGCTTGAGACGGATGTTGTCTGTCTAAATGACGGTACACCCACTAGGCTAGCAATGAGACCGGGGGACCCAGACACGGCCATCGACCTGGCGCTTATATCCCAAGAGGCGGCATTAGATATAAAATGGAGCGTTCTTGTAGACCATGGAAGTGACCACCTCCCCTGTTCTGTGCTGATATCTAAGTCCAGCACAGTTAGGGCTATAAGAGCTTGCAGGGCATTCAGTTATGATCACGACCACTCTTCGCTCTTGGGGCGCCTAAGATCAGAGGGAAGATCTAAACCAACAAGAAAACTCTTTACCCAACCACCATGGTGGACACCAGAGGTCGAGAATTCATGGAGGGAAAATAGGGTGGCCATAAGGAATTGGCAGATGGTGCGGAGAGCAACCAATTCAGTGGACACAGAATTGGAAGAGGCTGAAAGGTATAAAAAAAGTAAAGGTGCAGGACTTCAAACTCCAGGCAGCAGAGGCAAAGTGGATTAAGTGGGAACAGTTAATCAATGAAGTCGGTGGGGATGTGACATTGGGAAAATTCTGGAGGCTACACAGGCAGATGAAGCGACAGGTGATGCCTGGTACACATAGTACAGTTTATGATGATATCTACCGACCTATGACAACTGACAAGGACGAAGGTGAGGCTTTACTTGCGCGATTTTTAAAACAGACGGATCAACAATATAGGGCTATTAGAGATAATGTCAGAGAAACCTTGTCACGGGAGACTAGGAAGGAGAACTGTGAGATTAAAGTGGAGGACATTAGAC
Source organism: Cepaea nemoralis (assembly GCA_014155875.1). Lineage (NCBI taxonomy): Eukaryota > Metazoa > Mollusca > Gastropoda > Stylommatophora > Helicidae > Cepaea > Cepaea nemoralis. Next base: position 391,988 of record JACEFZ010019975.1, on the reverse strand, counting down.
GTGTACTGAAACGGGCTAAAGACGCAGCGCCAGGTCCAAATGGGGTGAGTTACTCCCATATGAGGAACATAAATGATGGGGACTTGGAGGAGATGACTCATTGTTTCAACCTAAGCATCAATACGGCGGAAATACCCCACGATTGGCTGCATAGCTACATGGTCCCACTCACAAAGCCAGGTAAGGACCACTCCAGACTTAATGGATACCGAATCATAACCCTGCAAAACACGTATGGCAAAGTCCTCGAAAAGATAGTATACGCAGGCTCCAGCAACATTTGGAAAGTCGGAATCTTGCTTCCCCAAGGCAATCCTTTATGAGCGTAAGGTTGCACTGCGCATGGGTGCCTAGACTTCTGACCCCTGTACTATTACACCTGGGTTGCCGCAGGGATCTGCCTTGTCCCCGGTGCACTTTAATGTCTACACCAGCAAAATCGCAGCTATTGAGACACCAGGTGTGGGTAGAATCTTGACATTTGCAGATGATGTGCTGGTGTACAGACAGGGCCAGTTTGGCTAAAGACTTACAGGTGGCAGTAGACAAGGTGACGAAGTGGTGCAGGGACGCAGGGGCCATTATAAACCCAGACAAGGCATCGGTTGTGTGGTACTCCTTGGATAACTGGATCGTCAAGGCAGACGTCCCAGGTATTATGTTGAATGGATGTCCTCTTAGTCGAGAGAGTAAATTGAAGTACTTGAGTATCACCTTTTACAGGTGTTTGTCTTTTAAGGATCATGTGGAGGATTTGGTGGTGAAGACTGGTAGGGGACTTAATGCATTGTGGGCTATAGCAGCAACCTGGGTAGATCAGAGGATGCTGTACAGGCTCTTTCAGCAGTTAATAATTTCTGTCATTGAGTATGGTTTGGGGCTGCTGCCAGTATCAAAACAGCCAGCTTGAAAGGTTGGAGTGCATACAGAATGCTGCCATGCGGTTAATACTGGGGTGCACAAAGGACACACCAATTATCTGCATGAGGCAAATCACAAAGAACCTACCCATAGCTACCTCGCCAACCAACACATCAAATCACAAAGAACCTACACTTAGCTACCCCGCCATACAACACATCAAATCACAAAGAACATACCCATAGCTACTTCGCCAAACAACACATCAAATCACAAAGAACCTACCCATAGCTACCTCGCCACCCGACACACCAAATCACAAAGAACCTACCCATAGCTGCCTCGCCAAACAACACACCAAATCACAAAGAACCTACCCATAGCTACCTCGCCACCCGACACACCAAATCACAAAGAACCTACACATAGCTACTTCGCCAAACAACACATCAAATCACAAAGAACCTACCCATAGCTATATCGCCACCCGACACACCAAATCACAAAGAACCTACCACTAGCTGCCTCGCCAAACAACACATCAAATCACAAAGAACCTACCCATAGCTACCTCGTCACCCGACACACCAAATCACAAAGAACCTACCACTAGCTGCCTCGCCAAACAACACATCAAATCACAAAGAACCTACCCATAGCTACCTCGCCACCCGACACACCAAATCACAAAGAACCTATCACTAGCTGCCTCGCCAAACAGCACATCAAATCACAAAGAATCTACCCATAGCTACCTCGTCACCCGACACACTTAATCACAAAGAACCTACCCATAACGACCTCGTCACCCGACACACTTAATCACAAAGAATCTACCCATAGCTACCTCGCCAACCAACGCACCAAATCACAAAGAATCTACCCATAGCTACCTCGTCACCCGACACACTTAATCACAAAGAACCTACCCATAGCTACCTCGTCACCCGACACAATTAATTACAAAGAATTTACCCATAGCTACCTCTCCACCCGACACACTTAATCACAAAGAATCTACCCATAGATACCTCGCCACGCGACACAATCACAAAGAATCTACCCATAGCTACCTCGCCACCTGACACACCAAATCACAAAGAATCTTTCCATAGCTACCTCGTCACCCGACACACCAAATCACAAAGAATCTACCCATAGCTACCTCGCCACACGACACACCAAATCACAAAGTATCTACCCATAGCTACCTCGCCACCCGACACATCAAATCACAAAGAATCTACCCATAGCTACCTCGCCACCCGACATACCAAATCACAAAGTATCTACCCATAGCTACCTCGCCACCCGACACATCAAATCACAAAGAATCTACCCATAGCTACCTCGTCACCTGACACACTTAATCACAAAGAATCTACCCATAGCTACCTCGTCACCCGACACACTTAATCACAAAGAACCTACCCATGGCTACCTCGTCACCCGACACACTTAATCACAAAGAATCTACCCATAGCTACCTCGCCACCCGACACACCAAATCACAAAGAATCTACCCATAGCTACCTCGTCACCCGACCCACTTAATCACAAAGAATCTACCCTTAGCTACCTCGTAACCCGACACACCAAATCACAAAGAAACTACCCATAGCTACCTCGCCACCCGACACATCAAATCACAAAGAACTTACCCATAGCTACCTCGTCACCCGACACACTTAATCACAAAGTATCTACCCATAGCTACCTCGCCACCCGACACATCAAATCACAAAGAACCTACCCATAGCTACCTCGTCACCCGACACACTTAATCACAAAGAATCTACCCATAGCTACCTCGCCACCCGACACACCAAATCACAAAGAATGTACCCATAGCTACCTCGTCACCCGACACACTTAATCACAAAGAATCTACCCATTGCTACCTCGCCACCCGACACATCAAATCACAAAGAATCAATCCATAGCTACCTCGTCAGCCGACACACTTAATCACAAAGAATCTACCCATAGCTACATCGTCACCCGACACACTTAATCACAAAGAACCTACCCATAGCTACCTCGTCACCCGACACACTTAATCACAAAGAACCTACCCATAGCTACCTCGTCACCCGACACACTTAATCACAAAGAATCTACCCATAGCTACCTCGTCACCCGACACACTTAATCACAAAGAACCTACCCATAGCTACCTCATCACCCGACACACTTAATCACAAAGTATCTACCCATAGCTACCTCGTCACCCGACTCACTTAATCACAAAGAATCTACCCATAGCTACCTCGTCACCCGACACACTTAATCACAAAGAATCTACCCATAGCTACCTCGCCACCCGACACACCAAATCACAAAGAATCTACCCATAGCTATCTCGTCACCCGACACACCAAATCACAAAGAATCTACCCATAGCTACCTCGGCAAACAACACATCAAATCACAAAAAACCTACCCATAGCTACGTCGTCACCCGACACACCAAATCACAAAGAATCTACCCATAGCTACCTCGCCACCCGACACACCAAATCACAAAGTATCTACCCATAGCTACCTCGCCACCCGACACATCAAATCACAAAGAATCTACCCATAGCTACCTCGTCACCCGACACACTTAATCACAAAGAATCTACCCATAGCTACCTCGCCACCCGACACACCAAATCACAAAGAATCTACCCATAGCTACCTCGTCACCCGACACACTTAATCACAAAGAATCTACCCATAGCTACCTCGCCACCCGACACACCAAATCACAAAGGATCTACCCATAACTGCCTCGCCAACCAACATATCATATCACAAAAAACCTACCCATAGCTGCCTCGCCAAGCAACATATCAAATCACAAAGAACCTACCCATAGCTGCCTCGCCACCAACACACCAAATCACAAAGAACCTACCCATAGCTACCCCGCCAACCAACACACGAAATCACAAAGAACCTACCCATAGCTACCTATCACTACTGTGATAGTTCGGACATTGGAGAGAACGGACACTGAACGGTGAAAACAGCCTGTTAAGATCCTCATTGTTACAAGTGACTCCTGCATACAGTCAGCGACGTGAGAACACCATAGATAACTATAGAGTCTGTGTTCGGCAAGGACTGATGAGCAGAGAAGTGACCACATCGACTCACTGTTAATAAATAAACCCATAGGCATCAAACATTGGAGTAGGGAACATGAACAATAAACCGTGTGCAAAACAAGCCAGTTACGCCGAATACTAAACCAGGTGCCCAAACAAAGCGGAGTAACGCCATGGCAACACCAAAAATAAAACAACATCACCAAAGCTATCTCACCACCCAACACACCAAATCACAAAAAAGATAACTTTATTCATTAATAGCATGTAATTTATTGTTGTAGACACATTGTCCAATTAATGGCCATCTCAGTGCAAATATCACATGTAAGCATACATGGACAGTCTGCCTTGTTTGTTGAAGTCTCTCTGCGTCCTTCACGTGGTCTCAGGCTAATCTATTGCGGACGTGTTCTCAGCTAATCTGTTGCTGACATACTTCCCCGCTGATTGTTTATTCACTTGTCCCCACATCAACCAGGTAGCCAGTGAAGGTAGCGTATCTGTTCAGACCGCTTCCGTGGACGCTGGATGGATAGTGAACTTTCACATAGACTCTCTCACCAGACCTGACTCTCAGAGCTATGGAATTCCCTACAGACAGACAAAAATATGTCTATAGTTCAAGAGTGATGTTTATGGTCAGAATCGTCATCGTCGCTGTCATCATCATTATCTTGGTCTACCTCGCTGTCATCATCATTACAATCATCATTATTATGGCCATAATCATCTCCAACGCAAAGTAAATTAACTAGATAAATAGTTATCACCTATTTCTGCTGAGTCGGTCGGGTGGCTGAAGGCCAAACTGATAGATTTAGAACACCAGTATCGCACAACACCATCTAAACAGACATGTCCGTTGACCAACCAACACCTCACTGCATTAAAAGTGTTAAAGGCTAACAAAACCCTCGTCATACTGAAACCTGACAAAGGGAGCGGTACAGTACTGATGGACATGTCAGACTACCAGAGAAAATGGATGAAATATTGTCAGATGAATCCAAATTCAGGATAGATCAAAAAGTAAACAAGTCGGAGGACCTGGATGCAAAAATTAGGAAAGAGATCCAGTCACTTGTGAATGCGGGACTTATCAGTGAGGCCACTGCAAAAACGCTCACACCGTGTGGCTCCCAAACTCCTCAGATGTATGGTCTACCCAAGCTTCACAAGCCCGGCATCCCACTAAGATCGATCCTGTCCATGATTAACTCTGCACAACACCGAATGGCGAGATGGCTAGCAGAAATCTTAACGCCAGTACGACAGTGCTTCGATCCAAAAATACTCAGAGATGCATTCGAACTGGTGGAATTATTGGATACTATGGACATAAATAATAAACACATGGCATCCATGGATATAGCCTCCCTATTCACCAACGTTCCATTAGAGGAGACAGTGAAAATAATAAGGGAAATTCCATTAAAGACAAACAACTAAAATTAGGCATACCAACACCTATTCTGGAGAGGCTACTACTACTATGTACCGCCAACATACAATTCAATTTTCTAAACAAAGTGATACCGCCAAATTGACGGAGTGGCCATGGGGAGTCCTCTTGGTCCTATTATAGCGGACATCTTCAAGGCACATTTAGAAGAAAAGAGATCCTCAGACATTAACAACTTGGCCTTCTACCGTCGTTACGTGGACGATATTATAATTATCACCATAGACGAGCTACAAGCAACATCGTTCCAGGCCATAATGAACATGACGCATATAAACATCTCTCTACCTATGGAATACGAACACAACGAACCGTTGCCGCTCCTGGATATTCTAATGAGACGTAGAGCAGACGGCACAATTCAAAGATCGGTGTACCGCAAAGGAAAATGGACCGGCCAATACTTAAATTTTCAGAGCTTCAAACCTGTCCAGTATAAATGGGGCTTAGTGCCGACCCTGTTTGACCGTGCTAGAAAGATATGCACACAGGACACACTGACAGAGGAATTTAAAACTCTGAAGAATATCTTAAACTTGAATTGGTACTCCACAGGATTTATAAAGCGCCAATTCCAACAACCCAAATCAAAACCAGACGTAACTACAGTCCCTCAACTCAAGGTATTCATCCAGCTAACCTTTCGAGGGAATGACAGCATGCAATTTCTACAAGATCGGCTTACTGCAGCAGTAGGCCGAACATTCTGTGCTGCAACTCCAGTCATTAGGTATAGAACCACAACGATTCCCACACCAGCAGTCAAAGGGCCTATCCTCAGTACACCAAAAACAATTGCATTTACCAATTCTACATCGATAGAACAGAGAGACAGCTGAACAAAAGAGTGTCAGAACACATACCTCAATGGGTCGACAAGATACGACACACAGGCGATGCTAGCCTAGTGGCGCCGAAACACCGTAAGCTCCCCCCGTCTTCAATTGGCAGGCACATTATCTAAAGCGGCCATGTGGTTGACAGAGAGAATGCCTTTCGCGTGGTGTTTAACACATAAAATACTTGCTTGTTAAAGTTTGCAGAAGCAATAATGATCAATCAACGCAAGCCAGATTTGTGCAAACAGAAAGACATATTAGTCAGCTTAAAATTACCGTAGTAGACAATTGACATTACTGTGCGAACATGTGTATATTTCAGCTTGAAGGATTTATCTAGTTAATTTACTTTATGTTGTGTGATTTCTGCAGTATGTACCTGACGAGATGCAGCGAAATATGCCAGGCAATAAATCGTGCAATCTATTGTTTGTGTCTTCGTTATTCAAATTCACTACGGGAAAACATTGGTTTAAATAATCATCTCCATTATCATCACAGTCATCACCATGATCATTACTAACATCATCAACATCATCACCATAATTATCACAGTATCCGCCATTGTCACCACCAAATCAACATCATCATCATCACCACCATCATCTTTAGCAACTTCATCATCATCATCATCATCATCATCATCATCATCATCATCATCATCATCATCATGATAACTACCAGAATTATCACAGTCATCACCATCATCATCACAGTCACCATCACCACCACCATCATTACAGTCACTACAACCGCCAACTCATTGGCACCTTGCCGTCTTGACAGACGATAGTTTCTGCTTCAAAACGGCATAATAACTTTTACCCGTGGCGGTAGCGAAAGTGACTGTTAAAGCTAATTCGCGCTGTAAATGTTCGTTCACCGTGGGTGCATGTGAACGCGTTGTCATTTCCACCATCATGCACCATTTCACGTCTCACACGCTCTGTATGTGACTTATTTACAATAATTTTATCCTTTGTCTTTATTCCGTTTCTGATGTTTGTCCTCTATGCAACACGTTCAGCGGCGACTTGCTCCCACTGTGCATTATCAATGCCTGTATCAGTAATGTCCCGCTTACACACATATCTTTGTATCGTAGTAGAGGCCGACCCTGAGATCTCTTACCCATCTGTAATTCACCAAAAAAGATGTCCTTTGGTATTTTACCATCATCCATCCTCCTAAGATGTCCTATACATCTAAGTCTATGAAGACTGAGCATGGAATAACCCGTCACACAACTTGATCTTTCCAATACTTCAGTATTTGTGATTTTGTCTTGCCACTCAATACCAATAATTCTTCGCAGACACCGCAAATGAAAGCTGTTCAAACGTTTCTCTTGGTGTGAGTAAGTTGTCCAGGTTTCACTGCCATAAAGAAGAGTACTAAGGTGGCTTGATAGACAATAACTTTTGTTTTAGCAGTAAGCTTCCTGTTCTCCCAGACTCTTTTTGCTAACATGTTCATTGTTGTTGCTGCCTTTCCAATCCGGATATTGATTTCCTGATCTAGGGATACTTTGCTATTAACCACTGATCCTAGATATGTAAAATGGTCTACCATCTCTAGTTCGGCGTGGTCAATAAAGATTGATGGTACTCCATGTGCACCTTGTGACATAATCTGTGTCTTCCTATTGCTAATTGTTAACCCAAATTCAGAACAAGCATTGGAGAATGCAGATTATAGACATTGTAATTCTTCCTCATAATGGGTCGTAACTGCAGCATCATCGGCAAAAAGCAACTCTCTAATCAGTACCCTCCTAATTTTGGTCTTGGCCTTCAATCTCTGAGCATTGTAGAGGCCGCCATCTGAGCGTTAGTATATACCTCCATCCTGATCACGAATGCTATTTTTCAGTAGAAGTGAAAAGTATATTTCAAAGAGGGTGGGAGCTAGTACACAACCTTTCTTAGCTCCACTCTTGATTTCAAACTCTTCAAAAGTTGCACCATCAAACTTGATTATACCCTTCATGCCTGTGTGGAACGATTCCACAATGGACAGAAGAGTTGGTGGGCAGCCAATCTTCTTTAGTGCCTTGAACAGACCCTCACGACTGACCAAATCAAATGCCTTTGTGAGGTCGATGAAGGCAATAAACAGTGGTTGATTCTGTTCACGGCATTTTTCTTGCATTTGTCGCAATGAGAATATCATATCAATGGTAGACCGGTTCTGTCGAAAGCCACACTGTGATTCGGGGTAGAGTTGATCTCCTAGGACTTGAAGTCTGCGCAGAACAATTCTGGCAAACACTTTTCCAACAATACACAGAATTGAGATACCCCTATAGTTGTTGCAGTCGCTCCGATCGCCCTTGTTCTTGTACAGTGTTATGATGCTTGAATCTTTGAAATCCTGTGGGACTTGTCCTTCTCGCCAGCATAGCTCTATTAGCTGGTGGATCTGTAGAGTGAGTGTGCCTTGCCCACTCCTGATAACATCTATTGGAATCCCATCCTTACCTGGAGCCTTGCCAGATGCAAGTTCATTTATAGCACACTTAACTTCTGTTATGGTGGAAAGTGTGTCCAGGTGGTCAAGAGTTGGTAGAGCCTCTATGGCGTTGAGGGCATCATCCGCTAGTTTGGTCTCACTTGAGTAAAGCTCCAAATAGTGCTCTACCCATTTGTCCATCTGTTGTTTCTTATCAGTTATGCTTTCTCCGGTCAAGGTTTTCAATGGTGCACTTCGTTTGATCATTGGACCACAGGCTTCTTTATTCCTTCATATATGCTTCTGATATTTCCCTTATCACATGCGATTTGAATGGACTCACATAACTTGATCCAATAGTTCTTTGCACTCTGCCTGGCAGCCTTTTGCACATATTTCCTAGCTTGCCTTAGCTCACTCAGAGTGTTACGAGTTGGTCTTTCCTTGTTTCTTAACCGAGCTATCTTCTTCTTATCAATCAAGGGCTGCAAAGTCAGGCTGTTTGCCGCAAACCAGTCCTGCCTCTTATGTTCCACAGTGCCGTAAACCCTTACGTCAGTTTTATAAAGAGTTTCCTTAAGTTGACCCCACTTTTCACTTATTTTACAATTTTCTGGTGTATCAGTGAAAGCGTCTTCAAGTTGCTGTTGAAACTGAAAGCACTTTTTAGGATCGTGAGTGTTCTTCTTCTTCTTCTTCTTCTTCTTCTTCTTCTTCTTCTTCTTCTTCTTCTTCTTCTTCTTCTTCTTCTTCTGCTTCTTCTTCTTCTTCTTCTTCTTCTTCTTCTTCTTCTTCTTCTTCTTCTTCTTCTTCTTCTTCTTCTTCTTCTTCTTCTTCTTCTTCTTCTTCTTCTTCTTCTTCTTCTTCTTCTTCTTCAGCGTTCCAAGCCATTGAGGTTCTTTGTTGCAGATACAATCCGTCTCCATTCGTCTCTCTGGTGGACCTTCTCTTGCCAGTCGTTGATTCCAAACGCTTGTAGGTCTGTATATGTATTATCTCTCCACCGTCTTCTTGGTCTACCTCGGGGTCTACGGTCATTTATTTCCTGAGTGTAAGCGAGTTTTGTTTCCCTATTATCTTCCATTCTTTCTATATGCCCCAGCCATTGTAGTCTATTAGCCTTCATGATACCAGTGATTAGCGGGGACTTAAACAGATCATAAATGTCTTTGTTACTTCTTCTTTTCCACTCTCCACTTTGTGTATCCCTAATGGGTCCAAAGATGCGTCTTAAAATTTTGTTCTCAAAGGTTTGTAACAAGGCTTCGTCTCCTTTCGTTAGGATCGTGAGTGTTAATAATATTAATTCTGGGTCTAGATTTGTGTTTAGCTGTGTAGTTTCTCTTTGGTCTCAGTCTAACTCTTGCAACAACCAAAGAGTGAGCCGTATCACAGTCAGCACTGTGGTAACTTCGAGTCAATGATATATGGTTCAGATGTTGTCTCCGTGTGATGATGAAGTCCAGCTGGTGCCAATGGCTGGATCTTGGATGTTTCCATGTGACCTTATGCAACTCTTTTGTTTTAAAAAAGGAGTTTGTAATGCATAGGTCATTTACTGGTGCAATGCTCCAGCAGCCTTTGCCCATTTTCATTCATGCGACCGATGTTGTATTTTGCGAAGGCACTACTGGCCATGAACTCGAGTCCTTGCCCACACGAGTCATTGAAATCACCGAGCATATAAATGTAGTCAGATTTGGAACTGCCTTGATCACAGAGTCTAACTCCTCATAGAACGAATCCTTCACATCATCAGAGGAATCGAGTGTCGGTGCATATGCAGTAATAATGGTGGCAAAACCACAAGAGGTTCGCCAAGCGCAGGGATAATAGTCTTTCATTTTCTCCTGCTGGAATTTCAATCATTCCCAGTAGCGAATTCTTCACTGCAAAGCCCACCCCGTGTTGCCTTTTTTCTGCCTGCCCTCTACCCTTCCAAAAAAAGGTGTAATTGTTTTCCCTGAGTGACCCTTCCTCAGCGAGGCGAGTCTCCTGCAGGCCAGCTATTCAATGTTAAGAACATTGAGTTCGACATCAATCACAGCCGTTTTTCTCACATCGTCAATATTGGTAAAGTCAGTGGAAAATCCTTGACACATGGTTCTCACGTTCCAGGTTGCAAGCCGTAGCTTGAGGTTTCTATTTTTCATTTTATTAGTACCTGGTGCATTGGTTGTACAGCCTGTGATTCAGAATGTGTCCTAGCCCCAAGCACCCATTGAAGCAGGCAGGCTGTGGCAGATCAGCACCCAATTGGCCGGGGACTGCCCAGCTTGAGGTGGGCGGTGGCTGATAAGTGACACCTGTAGGGGTCTCCCACCGTCAGAGGCAACGCGTGGCGCCCCATGTCTACGCCAATTGACAGGGACTTATGGGTTATAAGCAGTTGCCTCTCGCTTTGATTCCGAGATCGGTTAAGTCCACTGATGGAGTTATTGCCTCTTCATAGCACAATTCCTGGGCTAAAATATAGAGATCATGTGTTGCCCATGCAGCATGATCCCTCTCTCGGCCTGCCTAGTTCACTCCAGAAGAAAGGTAACACCTCTACATCTGGAACAAGACAAGCTGCAGAAGCTGCCGGATCAATAAATCAATGCTCTAACTGTCCGCCTGTCGGAGCTTCGATCCTAGACCAGCCGTCAACCAAGGCTTAGGGCCTGGTCTGCCCTGCCATGACATTTTGTCTTTAGGTTGCATTTCCTCGAACCAGGGTAAGGCTTGTACCCTCCCAATTGCGTACAACCGCCAACATCAGTCAGCATAATCATCATCATCAACGTCATCAGTCAGCATAATCATCATCATCAACGTCATCAGTCAGCATAATCATCATCAAAGACATCATCATTACCATCATCATCAATTCGGGGCGGGTAAATCTTGCACTTCTTCTTACCTCACTTTTTTATATCGGGTCTCCATCTCCATTACCGTTTCTTGTAAAGTTTGCTTTTGTAATTAAATAAACATACTTCTCCCAACCCCCACTCGTCTGTTAGTCCCATGTGCCTGTGTGTGCACCCTCTCCGTGCTTTCCCTCGTACCTATCCTGCGCGTTTCTTCCTTAAAGAGATTGACCTCTCACCGCAAAAGTAATGTTGCCTTTCCCACTGCGTCACTTCCTGTCAGCTGACCTATAGAGATCATGGCAATTAATTGATGGATTGATTGTTGTACTTTAATATTTAGAAGTCTCCATGACCAAACATTACTTGACATGTTTGTGGTATTTAATATATTTATATCTGTGTATGTGTTTTGCCAGGTAAAGCAGTCATTCTTTCCAGTTTTTGTTTTCTTTTCAGTCTACTACTGTCATTAATATTAATATACTACTGGTTATGTAAAAGGATAACTACTGTTATTGTAATAAAATTACTGGCACTCTTCCGAATTCCGGTCCCAAATAGTTCTGCAGTGAATAATTTTATATAACGAACCCTAACCCTAACCCTAATCACTTATTCACTGCAGAACTATTCGGAAGAGTGCTAAATTACTTCTATTGTAATTAGACTACTACTGCAATTCTAATATTTCTACTCATGTTATTGTAATCACTAGACTCATATTTTTGTACTAAGCTAACTCATATCATTCCGATTAGGAAACAGTTATTGTAATAAGATTTCTACTGCTATTGACATAAATCTTCGATGTTTTTGTTATAAATCATCACTGTTGTTGTAATAAATCATCACTGTTACTGTAATAAATCATCACTTTCTTGTTAAAAATATAATAATGTCTATTAAACTATATTAATGTTATTAATCATCACTGATATGTAATAACTCTGTTATTCCAGTCACACACGAGGAGATGCTATACTGAACCATCTACTACTCTTCGTGTAATAATTCACTGATGGTAGGCCTACTATGTTCATACACGCATAATGATGTAATCTGTCAATTAATTCAGCTTAATAAGTCTATTAGTGATACTGTAATCTTTCAATGAAGCCAGCTTAATAAGTCTATTATTGGTACTGTAATCATTCAACTGTATGTATTTTTTTATCTGCAGTCTGGGATATCAACAACAGCAGTAATAGCAATGCCAACACATAATAACAACGACAGCCACATGATGTCTTACCTCCAGAGGAAAATGTCTCAGTGACTAGGCCATGGGCTCTGTAAAGAGACTCATCGTTGTGGTAGATTGTGAACCAGAACCCAGTATTGGGGCGGGATAGGCCGTGGACGTGAAACACATACAGGCCTGTCTGTTGAACAATAGATACTACATGTTGAATCTGTCTGTCTGTCTGTCTGTGTATCACTTCAACCGTGCATCCGTTTCTCCCTCTCTCTCTCTCGCTCTCTCTCTCCATCCCATCCATCCAATCATCCATCCACCCATCCAATCATCCATCTATCCATCATCCATCCATCCATCCATCCATCCATCTATCCACTACAGCCTTTGTAATAACCCACTACATAAAAGAAAGGACGGGATTGACTTGTTGCTTGCTTGCTTGCTTGTGTTCGTTGGCTTGAGCTCCAACGCGAGGTCCTGTATGTCGGATGAAGGCATCCTGTTGTCCAACATCAGTGTGATGTCATACAGGACATGAGTTTTGCGTGAGTATCCGTTGTCCCATGTCTGGCTTATTGGTGTGCAGACTGGTGGTTCCTCGCCGTACAGGCAGACACTCTCCGACTTCGGAGGAATCGGCGATCCTACTGACTTTAGCCAGGACCCCGAAGGGACCTGTTGCCCAGGACGCTCGACGTGGACGCGTCAATAGGTCTTGGCCAGTATATAACCCGGCCCTGGTGCCTTGGAAACACCTCTGTTGCCCAGGACGCTCGACGAGGACGCGTCAATAGGTCTTGGCCAGTATATAACCCGGCCCTGGTGCCTTGGAAACACCTCTGTTGCCCAGGACGCTCGACGAGGACGCGTCAATAGGTATTGGCCAGTATATAACCCGGCCCTGGTGCCTTGGAAACACCTCTGTTGCCCAGGACGCTCGACGAGGACGCGTCAATAGGTCTTGGCCAGTATATAACCCGGCCCTGGTGCCTTGGAAACACCTCTGTTGCCCAGGACGCTCGACGAGGACGCGTCAATAGGTCTTGGCCAGTATATAACCCGGCCCTGGTGCCTTGGAAACACCTCTGAGTCCCGGATTGACTTGTGAGTTTGGCTGCTTTGGGGATTTGGTGAGTCACAGACCGGGCTCTATGTCCTGACGGTCGGTCTCGTATTGGCCACACCTCCCACCCGCTGGCTATTAGTGGATACACACATATGCCTATTAGTGGATACACACAAATCCCTGTTAGTGGATACACACAAATGCCTATTAGCGGATACACACATATACCTACTATTGGATACACACATATGCCTATTAGTCGATACACACATATACCTGTTAGTGGATATACACATATGCCTATTATTGGATACACACATATGTCTGTTAGTGGATACACACATATGCCTTTTAGTGGATACACACATATGCCTAACAGTGGATACACACATATGCCTATTAGTGGATACACACATATGTCTATTAGTGGATACACACATATGCCTGTTAGTGGATACACACATATGCCTATTAGTGGATACACAGATGTGCCTATTATTGGATACACACATATGTCCCATGAGTGGTCAGGAGCGCTTTATTGTCTATAACTGACTCCATGTTTTACTCCAGAAGTTCAAGCAACTCATGAAACAATCATCGCCATCACCGTCATGTGCCGTGCCAACTGACGTAGACGACCATGTCTCTCCACAGAATTCGGTCCTTGGTGTTCTGGATGATCTCATGTCTCTCCACAGATCTCGATCCTTCGTGTGCTGGGTCATCTCATGTCTCTCCACAGTTCTCGATCCTTCGTGTGCTGGGTCATCTCATGTCTCTCCACAAAATTCGGTCCTTGGTGTTCTGGATGATCTCATGTCTCTCCACAGATCTCGATCCTTCGTGTGCTGGGTCATCTCATGTCTCTCCACAGTTCTCGATCCTTCGTGTGCTGGGTCATCTCATGTCTCTCCACAGTTCTCGATCCTTCGTGTGCTGGGTCATCTCATGTTTCTCCACAAAATTCGGACCTTGGTGTTCTGGATCATCTCATGCCTCTCCACAGATCTCGGTCTTTGGTGTTCTGGATCAACTCTGCTGATAGCCCTCGATGCTGTCTGGTCAGTGCATCGAGCATCATCTTTCTCTGCCTCTGCCCCTGCTCCGACTGATCTTTCCGTTCGTCACGATGTTTTCCAACGCCGGTCTTCTCATTCTGTGACTAAAGACTGCTGTCTGTTTGTTTCTTTAAGTTATATATCGTGTTCTAGTTTCATTAGCTTCTTCCGAGCAATCGTTAGTTGTTACCCTGGCAGTCCAAGGAATTCGTAACAAACATCTCAGTGACCACATCCCCGTTGCTTCCAAGCTCTTCCTGATTATCTATTCATCTTCTATGATTCACCGCCCACTATAAAACAGGTTCCTTATAACAGTTCACTACACTTCTTCTAACATTAAACGGTTATGTCTTGTTGCACACACCTATTTATTTATTTATTTATTTATTTATTTAATTATTTATTTCCTGAAACGCTGTTGCGTGGTGAGTGGGAGATGTGTGTGTGTGGCTGGGCAGATGTGTGCATGTGGGGTGTGTGTTTGGGTGTGGGGTGTGGGGGATGGGTTGGTAGGAGGTGTGTCTCATAACATGGTAATATGCATTGTTTATGTTTACAACATTCATTTGACAATGCTTTTTTTCCCTGTGCGGATTTATTCTGCACTATAGATGAACGAATATGAGTTATTGGAAGGGCCGAATGTAAGACGGGCCTTCGTGTCCAATTTGCTACCCTTTGAAAATTAAATCTGTCTGTTCATTCTTTCGTTCGTTCGTATTTCCTGTTATGCATCTTCTATCTGATGTTGTTAGTGTCCCTGACAACTGATGTGACAACTCTGTTAAGCATTTACCCCTGTATTATAACACCACATAACAGCCAAACTTGTATTTTATATAATGAAAGACATCTTCAATAAACTCAATCATTTGAGGCTAGAAACATTAACTCCTGCACATCACAGAATCAGTTTTAACATGTGGATGTGAATAATGAACATTTAATTCACTATTTGTGAACTATAACCAAATCACACCACAGATCTCGGTCCAAACTAAATAACAAACAAATACAAAAACTATCCATTGGGACACATGAGATGTGATTGTACACAAGAATACTGAACATTTCTTGTACAGACACAAACAACATACAAATAATACTTATTGAAGATATCATGCCCAGAGAGCCGTTACTTATCATCATCATCAGTATCATGCACCATGTCGATAAGCATGGGCGGTCATTTTTCGCTATCTTAGAGGATCACCAGAGTGGTTGATCAGTTCTTTGTTCCAACCATGCCATGTGTTCAAGCCATCCAGATATTCACTTCTCTTCCTTACCCTTGTTTTTTCCCCCTAAATCTTGCCAATTGTCATCAAGTTCTATATTTTATTTCGAGAAGAGTCACAGTTATTCCACCTGCCATAATATATCTCCAAGTACAACAGTATTTCACAATCGAGATTGCCTAGTAACATCATGGCAGACTTGGGGGACGTCTAATTTAAACCAAACAACCAGCGTAAGTCACCAGTGAACACAGCTCAACATTCAAATCATCATCTGCCTGGACCAGCGACATGCTAGCAAATTAAACCACTTCCACACAGTCTGCCTTAGGAAGCTACTGAAGATCAAATAACAAGACAAGATCCCAGACACTGAAGTATGTATGTATGTACTCATGTATGTGAGCGAATACTTGCCGACTCATGTACTTGCGACAAACACACTAGGTCAGGCTGGTGCACATTAAGAATATTGAAGCAGGAAGAGATGACATTTAGACAGCCAGACAGGCAAAAGGGAGACATCTCTTGAATAACATATTAATCTCGAGTGTTGCCTCTCTTCCACCATAGTTAATGTGGAGACATTCTGCTAACAACATAACGTAAAGCTAGCAATTAGCAACGTAAAGAATGTATAGAATGGATACGAGCAACAAACAAATTTAGTTAGTTAGTTAGTTAGTTAGTCGACAGATCATCCTCATTGCACATCGAACCATTCAGTCCATAAGTGCTCGGATCCCCTCCTCAGCAAATCCCGCAACGTGTAGCGGCTAACGACGCCAGTTCTGTGTTGGTTTATCAATCTTCTTTGGCTTCCTGCGTAGTGTTCTTGTTTGGCCACCCCTCTTTTAATTTGCTGCTCTCGCAGTCTGGCCATTGTTGTAGATTCACAGTCATCAGCTAGTTCTCGCAAAAGTCGTACTTCTCGTAGAGCATTCAGAATGTCGGCCTGGTCCATGGTGCGTCCGCCCTCCACAATAGCCTTACCTGCGAGCTTGTCAGCCCGCTCATTTCCTTGTACTCCCGCATGCCCTGGCACGAATATGAAACTAATCTTTGCCAGCCGAGACCGCTCCAGAGGCAGCAACCATTCTCTTCGGATCGACCCCTCCTCTATCCTCTTGATCATGTTCATTGAGTCGCTAAGGAAACAAGCCCTAGTGAATGTCTGTGTCTCGAGCCATGTTATTGCTTTACTTACTGCCATGACTTCCATGGTCAGGCTACTTGTGGTTTCAGTGAAAGCACCAGAGTCCTCCTTCACAATTCTCCCTCCGGCCCGAGCTGTAAAGGCCCATGAGCTTCTCACATGTCGGACGACCGACCCATCTGTGTAGATGACCACGTCACCGTCTAGCGAATTCTCGAAAATCAACGCTTGTACTTCAGCCTCAACAGCAGCCGGATTTTCTTGTCTGCATTTTCTATCTAGTTGGATGCAAACTGAAAAGGATGCGCAGAAGTCTGTTGGCACTTGAACCCACTCCTCGCCAGGTTCTAAGTCCTCAAGTGAACACACCTGTTGAAGAATGTCTTCGGCTTGACCCATCCACGACCGTCCTCTTTTTAACCTGCTGCCCTTCACCTTCCTAATTTCACTATGCAGTGGATGTTGTGTGTTTGCGTTAATTCTGAGGTAGGCGCGTGCCCTGCAACCTTGTATTCTCTCTTCAATGGTTGGAAAATCAAGAAGATACAGCATCGCCCTGCATGCTGTATCTCTTGTACATCCAAGAATAATGCGCATAGCTTCATTCTGTATCCTTTCCATCCTTTCTATCTGCTTATGGCTGAGAGTCAGGATTGCCATTGCATACTCCAACACAGACATGACCAGCCCCTCGTACAGAAGACATAGATGGCGCTGCTCACAGTTTGCTGCCGCCATCACCCTCATCGCTGCCAAACCCCGCTTGGCCTTAATTATCACCTGGTCTATGTGCACATTATAAGCAAGGCTTCGATCAAACCGTATCCCCAGGTAATTCATTGCCTGCGTTCTTCCCACCGTCTCTGAACACAGCATTACAGTTGGTGTTGGAGTGTTGACAATATGATTATTCAACGAGAACCAAGTCACTGTTGCCTTTGTTGGGTTGACCATTGCCCCAGCTTCATCACACCAAGTACTTATGCGATTGAGTTCGGTTTGTAGTTCCACAGCAACCTCCTCTCTATCCTTACCCTGACGATACACTAAAACATCATCGGCATATGACAATGTCCTGCCAGGTCCAGTGATCTGCTCACTGGTGATTCTCACTGTGTAGGCGTTGAACAGTACCGGAGATAATGGTGATCCCTGTGGTAGGCCAGGATATATTGTTGTTGGTTCCGAAGTCCAACTGCCACATCTAAAAACTACTTTCCGTTGGTAGAGGGCTGCAGCGATCCAACTAAGGAGGAATGGACTTACGTTTAGTTCGAGAAGCTGAAACATTAAAATATCCAGTGGTACTCTGTTGTATGCGTCCTCAAGATCAATCGCTGCAGCATCAGTTTCAGTGCCTGAGTGGAAACCTTCATAGACATCCTGGGCAAAGACTGCTGCATTGGTCCAGGTTTCTCTTTTTGGACGGTACCCACCCAGGGTAGGTGGGAAAACACCTTGCCTCTCTAGTTGGCTTGATATTTTCCTGGCAATTACCTTCTCCAGCAGCTTGCCTATTGTATTCTGCATGGTTATAATTCGATATCCCTGAATTTTTTTTGTGGTCTTTGTCAGGCTTCGGCAAGGGAATCAGATAGCTGTGTAACCATTCCTCCTTGATGCTAGCACTCCCTATACTGTTGTTGTACATGTCTGCTAGTTTCTCTAGCTCATTGTCGGTACACCTATTGATGTCGTCGTATCTTATGCCATCAGGACCTGGAGCACTGGTTTTTGATCGTCGAAGCACAGCCTTGATTTCTTTCACTGTCACTGTGTCTTCATCCGAAGTGTTCTGGGCCTTGCATCTGTCTGAGGTGACCTCCTTGGCCAGATTTCGGCCTCCCATGTCTGTCTGGTTGCTCTGCTCAAGGTAGCGTTCAAAGAGGGCTTTGCCCTTGTCCTCGTCAGTCCTCTGCCAGATAAGGTCAGCACCTTGGAAGTCAGAAATGCTCTTATTCTTGACCACACCACTCATGCTTTTATGTAGTCGCCAGAACAATTTCAGTGACTTGTCTGTGCTTACTCTTTGACACACCTCTGCCCATTTTTCGCTTTTAACAACCTTGATCAGTTTTTTTAAATAGCTTACTTTTGTGTGCATCTCTCTTTCTAAGTGCAAGCAGGGACTAGGATGACCAGCTATGTTCTTCTTGGCATTTTGCCATCTCCTTACAGCACTACGCTTATCCACCCAAGCCTTCTCCACCTCGAAACTCCACCAAGGTGGCTGCTCCCAGCTTTTTTTCCTGCCCTGAAACTTTCTGCGCTTGTCACGTCTTATTTTACTCACCACATCTTGCCCTGTACTGTCATACTGGAACGTCTTTACCTTTAGCTTGTGCTGCCTGGTTCTGCCTTTCTCCACCAGTATGCTGCAAGGGTGGTGGTCGCTGCCATGGTGTCCTAGGACACCCCATATACACACTGTAGTGAGTGAAGGTGAAACTAGCGCCAGATCAATAGCACTGTCCTCATCGCCCGGAGGCTTGCTGTCCTGGTGACACAGCCACTGTTGATACAAACCAGGTCGATGGTTTCCAGACTAACGAACATACAAATTTAATGAACATAACTGTATTATAAGAAATACTTGATGTCGGTGAAGTCACGAAAGCATTATTGACTAACACTGGCGATCGAGATAAAGTGAAGGCTTACCTTGGGGGCGGTGAAGATACCGGTATCACTGTTGTAGGCGTTGCCAAAGTTTATGTAAACATGGTCGAACTTAACAATTTCATTAGTCTGATAGTTCCTGTCATCATTGACCACCGCAGAGAAAGCGGCATTTCCTGGGAATAGATGTGAACAAAGGTTGTCTCACATTTTTGCATTGGTGGGAGCTGACCTAATCGTCACTGACAATGATTGCCCTACATTCTTATATTGGTGGGACATGACATAATCGTCTTTGACAATGGCTGCACTATGTTCTGGTATTAGTGAGACCTGACTTAATTGTCACTGACAGTTCATTCAGTTTATTCATTCAGTAGAATTTCCTTTGCAGAACCAAGTTCCCATAACAACCTTCCGGAAAAACTCTCGATCTTAAGCAAGATGTCCCGCGTCCGATACACCCATCTGGAGATCATTCCCCACATCCTGCACCAATCTTCTCTTTGGCCTTCCTCTTCCTCTCTTCCCAGGCATATAACCCTCCAATATTGTTCTCTAAAAACTCTCATGACGTTTCAATTGACCAAAATATTTCACTTTTCTTTGTTTTATCATCTTTAATAGCCAACCTTCTGCAATATTCAGCTCTTGAAGTATGGATGCATTTGTTCTTTCCTTTACCTAAGATATTCTTAGAATTGTCTATAACATTTATATTCAAAGACATGTATGCGCTATCCATCTTGTTTAGTAAGTGTTCAGGTCTCACAGACGTATGTAACAATGGATGTGTGGTCTTAAAAATCTAATGTTTATAGTTCTATCTGTCCCTCTCCACAATTTATTCAGTTGTTTTAGTCTTTGAAGAGCAATAGCTATTCGTCTTTTAACTTCTTTCATTGTGTCACCATTGTTGGTAATCTATTACCTAAGATATTCGAAATTTTCCACCACCTCCAATTTAATTTTTCATCATTAATATATATTTCTTTCTCCATAATAGATACGGCAGTCTCCCTGGCCCGTATATTCTCAAGAGTACCGTAACCTGCGCGATAATTGGTAGCGGTTCTCGCGGCGTTGGTAGCTTGCGGGGTATTGAGCAGGCCGCTCAGAACGGCAAAAAACTGATCGTCATCTTGCCTAATACATCAGCAGCAGCTGAAAAATGCTGATGTTGACTGCAACGTTCTGTAAGGGACATTCAACCAAAAAAAAACAACAACAACAACACTCACACACAAACAAACAAAAACGTACATGTATATGTATGCAAAAACAAAACAAACTACTAAACACTCGTTTTCTACTATAAAGCAAAAATGGATCATAGCGTCTTGTTTCAATTGGCTTACGCGAAATCTTTCTGTGTGTAAATTTTAATTTACCGGAGCACTAAACATTGCGGAGAATTAGAGAACTGGAACAAATAAAGCACTGATTATATCCAACTGAAATATAAGTTCACGGGTGCCAAAACCGTTCCACTGAGCTGACCTATCGGTTCACAGCAGAGAATCAGTTATCTTTGTTTTTGCTACGTTAAGATATAAGTTGTGTTTGTTACTATTCAAGTAGGTTGAGGTTGTTATGTTTTCTATACAATTCTGTGTTGTGGATACCAATACTGTTTCATCAGCATACTGAATCTCTGGTATGTCATGACCACCAATATTTAGGGCATCATATTGCTCCCTGTTTATATCATCACTTACACTTCTCATATTTTAGGCGTACAAGTTAAACAAATATGGGGACAACGCATAGCCTTGACGGACTCATTGCTTGATATCACACCAGTCTGATGTCTCGCCATCTATTCTAACAGCTGCTTGTTTGTCTAGATAGAGCGTTTTTATGAGTTTTATTACATGTGGTGGAAAGCCCATATTTCTCATGATTTCCCAAAGTTTCTGATGTTGTACACAGTCAAATGTCTTTGAATAATTCACAAACCATCAGAATAGGTTTACATTAAAATCTTTGCACTTTTCTATTAATAAATGCATGTTGAGTATGTGATCTCTTGTTCCTCTTCCTTGTCTAAATCCAGCTTGAACCACATTAATCTTTCTTCCATTTTCTTACGAAGTCTTCCCATTATGATTTTTAGTAGAATTTTACTTGCATGACTGATCAGGACAACAGTCCCATAGTTGGTGCATAATTTTAGGTTGATCTTTTGTGGTAGTGAAATAAAGCTAGTTCTCTTCCAATCTGTTCGCCATATACCATATTTCCATATCTTTTGACATTATGCGTGATAGATTTGTATGCTTTCTTCTCCTCCCGCTGGCAATGGTTGCCCTTAATTCTTGTATTGGAACGACCTGACCTAATCGTCACTGACAATGGCTGCCCTATATTCTGGTATTGGTGATACCCGACCTAAAGGTCACTGACACTGGCTGCCCTACATTCTTTATTGGTGGGACGTGACCTAATTGTCACTGAAAATGGCTGCCCTATATTCTGGTATTGGCGGGACCTGACCTAATCGTCACCGATAATGGTTACCCTATATTCTAGTATTGGCGGCAATAGATCTCCAACACTGTCTGTCTCTCGCCTTGACTGTACATTCTGTCAGGCTGAGATTCGTCCATCTCTTGAAGTTATCTTCCCACTTGTAGCGTTGTCTACCTCTTGCTCGATTGCCCTCAGTCTTGCCTTCCAGTATGGTTTTTATAAGAGTATCATGTCGTTTAACGTGGCCGAAATATTTCACTTGCCTCCTCTTTATTTCTTTCATAAAATCTCTCTTCATTCCCAGTTTTTCTAGAACCTCTGCATTTGATTGTTTTTGTTTCCATGAAATACGAAATATTTGTCTGTATATCCACATCTCCAGGGCTTATATGAGACTTTCTAGTTGCTTGTTCAATGTCCAGGCTACCGAGCCATATAGTAGAGTTGAATATACGTAGCATTTGAAAATTCTCATTTTTAATGCGTTATTAATCTCTCTAGGGGTTAGCAGCTTTCTCCGTAACACCGAATACTCTCGTGGTTGACTTGAGCGCACGAGAATTGGAAGCGGTTCGAGTCGGGCCATTGACTTATGAGAGATAGAGCCGGTCGCTCAGAAAGCAATGGCAAACTACTGAGCGTAATCTTGCCAGGCAATCAACAATAAACTGACAGATGCTGATGTTGACAGCGATGTCCTGTAAATGAAATGCAAATCAAAACATTAATCTCTCTAGATGTTAATACTGATTTCATGCCATTGAAAGCATTTTTGGCCATTCCTATTCTCTTTTTGATTTCTATTTCACTTCTGCCATCATCTGTTATTATATGTCCAAGTTAGGAGAAACTTGTTACTTGTTCTAGTATCTGCCCGTTTACTGTGATGTTCATTGAATCTAATGAAAGGAAGAATGCAGGAAGAATCAAAGATGTATTGAGGACGGAAAGCGATTCAGCACAAACATAAAGCAAATCTGATGAATGAAATGGGAAATGATGGGCCGATATCTAAGTGGAAGAATCACCGAAAGATCACACAGTAAACAACGTCCCAAGTCATTAGCTTGAGTAATTAGTTACTTAGGAATATGGTTATGAACTGCGAACACTATAGATATATGTGGTAGGACAAACGACATGTCTGACTTTAATTATAGTCATGGTTAGTACGGCAGCGTGAGCAGGGATGACAAACTGTGTGATGGTATGAGTACCTGCAGGTCATCTGATTCACGGGATAAAGCCTGAAATAAACCTCAACTAGAAATTTAAGCATTCTGTCAGCGTTGTATATCACATTCTAACAGTTAAGTTGCGGAGTTCGAATTCGTTGTTTTGAGAAAACTAACTCTAGACATTAGGAGCCAAATATGAAGGACAGTTAAAATATATGTCAAAAGAGGATCACTTCTTGGCATAAAGATGGGCATAAAGAAGTGATCCTCTGTCTGAAGAATTACTATGTTGAACAGTCTTGCCTTAATTTTGAGAAGTATCATCCTATCTTTATGAGTGCAGAATGCCTACTCCTCTCTCGTGATGATCTCCTCCTGAGTTAATGAATATGTAATCTTCTCTCCTTATATAACATGTATCTGTCCATCTTGTTTCAGATACGCCTAACATATCTAAATTCATGTTCTTTGCATCGGAAATAAGGTTATCAAACTTCCCTGCTTGATATAGGGCGCCTACGTTCCACGTTCCAGTTCTTAGACTTCACCTTCTACTTTTCAGGTAGGTATTGTCAGAATGCACCCTTTCAAAATAATTTGGGATGCATTCTTCATTATGCACATCCTCATTCACTATAGGAGTTGTCTCTGCCCTGTTAATATTTACAACAGGCTCATCTCCATGGGGCTAAGAATTACCTGTATCGCTATGTTCTTGTTGTTGTATTACCATTGCTGTCTTTGGGATATTACATGGTGAGGTCCCAATCTCTTCCACGATGGCCAGCCATGTTCACAATCGTGACCTGAACACGTCTCATGTGTGCCACACACTCTGCTGATTCGCTTTCGAAGCCGTTGGTCTATTTAGGTTCATCCGCCTTCTCCACAGTCTCAGTCTTTGTGTACTAGGCATGGACATTCCCTTAGTAGGATATTACCCCTACTTCACTCATGTAGTTTAACCACTCAGCCAAGTCTGTTGCCCGTAGTGTGGCCACCGCCGTACACAAGCAGTATTCGTGGAGCCGTACATGAGCTAGGTAAAGAGATAGGAACTAGATAGAATCCTGGTCTATCCCTTGGGATATGGCTGCCACTCACCGTGAGGTACTATATCTCTCTCTTTACCATGCACCACATAGCCCTGGTACAGTGGCATATAGACATAATCTTATTATGGAGACAACAATGGTACAATAGATCCAATCTTATTGTGGAGGTAGTCATGATACACTCTTATCGTGGAGACAATCCTGGTACAAAAGACACAATCGTATTGTGGAGACAATCCTGATAGAATAGACACAATCTTATTGTGGAACAATCCTGGTACAATAGACATAATATTATTGTAGAGTCAACCATGGTATAATAGACATAATATTATTGTAGAGACAACCATGGCAGAATAGACACAATAATATGTGGAAACAACCATGGTACAATAGACACCATCTTTTTGTGAAGACAATCTTAGTACAATAGGCACAATCTTATTGTGGAGCAATCCTTGTACAATAGATATAATCTTTGTGTCCAGCATATCGTGATGCTATAGACTGCATCCTGAAGGTTTAACACATTCTCATACAAAATGCACATCCTGAAGGTTTAACACACTCTCATACAAAATGCACATCCTGAAGGTTTAACACATTCTCATACAAAATTCACATCCTGAAGGTTTAACACATTCTCATACAAAATGCACATCCTGAAGGTTTAACACATTCTCATACAAAATGCACATCCTGAAGGTTTAACACATTCTCATACAAAATGCACATCCTGAAGGTTTAACACATTCTCATACAAAATTCACATCCTGAAGGTTTAACACATTCTCATACAAAATGCACATCCTGAAGGTTTAACACATTCTCATACAAAATGCACATCCTGAAGGTTTAACACATTCTCATACAAAATGCACATCCTGAAGGTTTAACACATTCTCATACAAAATGCACAATCTTATTGTCCAGCAAACCGTGGTACAATATGCATACATCTATCGCTCAGAATACTTTTGTATGATAAACCATCACACCAAAGTCCACCAATCTCTGGTACAATGGAAACATACCTAATTTCCACCGATCCCTGGTACAATGGGCATAGACCTAATGTCCACTAATCCCTGGTACATTGGACACAGACCTAATGTCTACCAATTCCTGGTACAAGGGGCACACACGTAATGTCCCCGAACCGTAGTACAATGGGCACAGACCTAATGTCCACTTTTCCCTGGTACAATGGGCACAGACCTAATGTCCACTTATCCCTGGTACAATGGGCACAGACCTAATGTCCACCAATTCCTGGTACAAGGGGCACACACGTAATGTCCCCGAGCCGTAGTACAATGGGCACAGACCTAATGCCCACTTATCCCTGGTACAATGGGCACAGACCTAATGTCCACCAATTCCTGGTACAAGGGGCACACACGTAATGTCCCGAACCGTAGTACAATGGGCACAGACCTAATGTTCACTTATCCCTGGTACAATGGGCACATACCTAATGTCCACCAATACCTGGTACAGTTCCCACAGACCTAATGTCCACGAACCGTCGTACAATGGGCACAGACCTAATGGCCACCAATCCTGGGTGCCATGAACACAAACCTAATATCCACCAACCATGGTACAATGGACACAGACCTAATGTCCACCAACCGTGGTACAATGGGCGCAGAATTAAAGTTCACCAATCCCTGGTAAAATGGGCAGAGACCTAATGTTCATCAATCCCTGGTACAATGGACACAGACCAAATGTCCACCAACCGCGGTAGAATAGGCACAGACCTAATTCCACCATTCTCTGGTACAATGGGCACAAATCTAATGTAAACCAATCCCTGGTACAATGGACACAGACCTAATGTCCATCAATCATTGGTACAAAGGGCACAGACCTAATGTCCAGCAATAGTGGCACAATTGGCACAGACCTAATGTTCACCAATCCTTCGTACAATGAGCACACACCTAATGTCTACCAATTCCTGGTACAAGGGGCACACACGTAATGTCCCCGAACCGTAGTACAATGGGCACATACCTAATGTCTACCAATTCCTGGTACAAGGGGCACACACGTAATGTCCCCGAACCGTAGTACAATGGGCAGAGACCTATGTCCACTTATCCCTGGTACAATGGGCACAGACCTAATGTTCACCAATCCTTCGTACAATGAGCACAGACCTAATTTCAACCTATCCCTGGTACAATGGGCACAAATCTAATGTCCACCAATACCTGGTACAATGTACACAGACCTAATGTCCACCACTCCCTGATACAATGGATACATACCTAATGTTCATCAACCGTGGTACAATGGACACATACTTAATATCCACCAACCATGGTACAATGGACACAGACCTAATGTCCACCAATCCCTTGTGCAATGGAAACAGACCTATTGTCCACCTATCACTGGTACAATATGCTCAGCCCTGTAGTCCAACCCACGCTGACTGAATGTGGGGCTAATGTTGTCTACGGGATGAGGTGCCATCTCCCATGCCACGTTTTCTTTGTGGCCACCTATGACATGGATGGCGGGTTACCATGGGACTCTTATTTGTTTCCCTTGTGTGGCCCCGTCAGTCACGGGTGGGATCATATGTTTCTAGGCCCGGCAACATGTATACACATGTTGTTCTGTCATGTAACATTTACACACATGTTGTTCTGTCATGGAACATTTACACACATGTTGTTCTATCATGCAACATTTACACACATGTTGTTCTATCATGGAACATTTACACACATGTTGTTCTATCATGTAACATTTACACACAAGTTGTTCTGTCATGCAACATTTACACACATGTTGTTCTGTCATGCAACATTTACACACATGTTGTTCTGTCATGCAACATTTACACACATGTTGTTCTGTCATGTAACATTTACACACATGTTGTTCTATCATGGAACATTTACACACATCTTGTTCTGTCATGGAACATTTACACACATGTTGTTCTATCATGCAACATTTACACACATGTTGTTCTGTCATGGAACATTTACACACATGTTGTTCTATCATGCAACATTTACACACATGTTGTTCTGTCATGCAACATTTACACACATGTTGTTCTGTCATGTAACATTTACACACATGTTGTTCTATCATGGAACATTTACACACATGTTGTTCTGTCATGTAACATTTACACACATGTTGTTCTATCATGGAACATTTACACACATGTTGTTCTGTCATGGAACATTTACACACATGTTGTTCTATCATGCAACATTTACACACATGTTGTTCTATCATGGAACATTTACACACATGTTGTTCTATCATGTAACATTTACACACAAGTTGTTCTGTCATGCAACATTTACACACATGTTGTTCTGTCATGCAACATTTACACACATGTTGTTTTGTCATGCAACATTTACACACATGTTGTTCTGTCATGTAACATTTACACACATGTTGTTCTATCATGGAACATTTACACACATGTTGTTCTGTCATGGAACATTTACACACATGTTGTTCTATCATGCAACATTTACACACATGTTGTTCTGTCATGGAACATTTACACACATGTTGTTCTATCATGTAACATTTACACAAAAGTTGTTCTGTCATGCAACATTTACACACATGTTGTTCTGTCATGCTACATTTACACACATGTTGTTCTGTCATGCAACATTTACACACATGTTGTTCTGTCATGTAACATTTACACACATGTTGTTCTATCATGCAACATTTACACACAAGTTGTTCTGTCATGCAACATTTACACACATGTTGTTCTATAATGCAACATTTACACACAAGTTGTTCTGTCATGCAACATTTACACACAAGTTGTTCTGTCATGCAACATTTACACACATGTTGTTCTATCATGCAACATTTACATACATGTTGTTCTATCATGCAACATTTACACACATGTTGTTCTGTCATGCACAATTTACACACATGTTGTTCTGTCATGTAACATTTGCACACATGTTGTTCTGTCATGTAACATTTACACACATGTTGTTCTGTCATGCAACATTTACACACAAGTTGTTCTGTCATGCAACATTTACACACATGTTGTTCTATCATGCAACATTTACACACAAGTTGTTCTGTCATGCAACATTTACACACATGTTGTTCTGTCATGTAACATTTACACACATGATGTTCTATTATGCACCATTTCCACACATGTTGTTCTATCATGTAACATTTACACACATGTTGTTCTATCATGTAACATTTACACACATGTTGTTCTATCATGTAACATTTACACACATGTTGTTCTATCATGTAACATTTACACACATGTTGGTCTGTCATGCACCATTTACATACATGTTGTTCTATCATGTAACATTTACACACATGTTGTTCTGTCATGCACCATTTACACACATGTTGTTCTGTCATGTAACATTTACACACCTGTTGTTCTGTCATGTAACATTTACACACATGTTGTTCTGTCATGCAACATTTACACACAAGTTGTTCTGTCATACAACATTTACACACATGTTGTTCTATCATGTAACATTTACACACATGTTGTTCTATCATGTAACATTTACACACATGTTGTTCTGTCATGCACCATTTACACACATGTTGTTCTGTCATGTAACATTTACACACATGTTGTTCTATCATGTAACATTTACACACATGTTGTTCTATCATGTAACATTTACACACATGTTGTTCTATCATGCAACATTTACACACAAGTTGTTCTGTCATGCAACATTTACACACATGTTGTTCTATCATGCAACATTTACACACAAGTTGTTCTGTCATGCAACATTTACACACAAGTTGTTCTGTCATGCAACATTTACACACATGTTGTTCTATCATGCAACATTTACATACATGTTGTTCTATCATGCAACATTTACACACATGTTGTTCTGTCATGCACCATTTACACACATGTTGTTCTGTCATGTAACATTTGCACACATGTTGTTCTGTCATGTAACATTTACACACATGTTGTTCTGTCATGCAACATTTACACACAAGTTGTTCTGTCATGCAACATTTACACACATGTTGTTCTATCATGCAACATTTACACACAAGTTGTTCTGCCATGCAACATTTACACACATGTTGTTCTGCTATGTAACATTTACACACATGATGTTCTGTTATGCACCATTTACACACATGTTGTTCTATCATGTAACATTTACACACATGTTGTT
The DNA here is from genome assembly GCA_014155875.1 of Cepaea nemoralis. Classification (NCBI taxonomy): domain Eukaryota; kingdom Metazoa; phylum Mollusca; class Gastropoda; order Stylommatophora; family Helicidae; genus Cepaea; species Cepaea nemoralis. The sequence goes on along the minus strand of JACEFZ010019975.1, from coordinate 362,163 downwards.
CTATCATGTAACATTTACACACATGTTGTTCTATCATGTAACATTTACACACATGTTGTTCTATCATGTAACATTTACACACATGTTGTTCTGTCATGCACCATTTACATACATGTTGTTCTATCATGTAACATTTACACACATGTTGTTCTGTCATGCACCATTTACACACATGTTGTTCTGTCATGTAACATTTACACACCTGTTGTTCTGTCATGTAACATTTACACACATGTTGTTCTGTCATGCAACATTTACACACAAGTTGTTCTGTCATACAACATTTACACACATGTTGTTCTATCATGTAACATTTACACACATGTTGTTCTATCATGTAACATTTACACACATGTTGTTCTGTCATGCACCATTTACACACATGTTGTTCTGTCATGTAACATTTACACACATGTTGTTCTATCATGTAACATTTACACACACGTTGTTCTGTCATGCACCATTTACACACATGGTGTTCTATCATGTAACATTTACACACATGTTGTTCTGTCATGCACCATTTACATACATGTTGTTCTGTCATGTAACATTTACACACATGTTGTTCTATCATGTAACATTTACACACATGTTGTTCTGTCATGTAACATTTACACACATGTTGTTCTGTCATGTAACATTTACACACATGTTGTTCTGTCAAGTAACATTTACACACATGTTGTTCTATCATACAACATTTACACACAAGTTGTTCTGTCATGTAACATTTACACACATGTTGTTCTATCATGTAACATTTACACACATGTTGTTCTATCATGTAACATTTACACACATGTTGTTCTGTCATGCACCATTTACACACATGTTGTTCTATCATGTAACATTTACACACATGTTGTTCTGTCATGTAACATTTACACACATGTTGTTCTATCATGTAACATTTACACACATGTTGTTCTGTCATGTGACATTTACACACGTGTTGTTCTATCATGTAACATTTACACACATGTTGTTCTATCATGTAACATGTACACACATGTTGTTCTGTCATGCAACATTTACACACATTTTGCTCTGTCATGGAACATTTACACACATGTTGTTCTGTCATGCAAAATTTACACACATGTTCTGTCATGTAACATTTACACACATGTTGTTCTGTCATGCCCCATTTACACACATGTTGTTCTGTCATGCAACATTTACACACATGTTGTTCTGTCATGGAACATTTACACACAAGTTGTTCTGTCATGCAACATTTACACACATGTTGTTCTGTCATGTAACATTTACATACATGTTGTTCTGTCATGTAACATTTACACACATGTTGTTCTGTCATGCAACATTTACACACATGTTGTTCTGTCATGCAACATTTACACACATGTTGTTCTGTCATGTAACATTTACATACAAGTTGTTCTGTCATGCAACATTTACACACATGTTGTTCTGTCAGGCAACATTTACACACATATTGTTCTGTCATGCAATATTTACACACAAGTTGTTCTGTCACGCAACATTTACACACATGTTGTTCTATCATGCAACATTTACACACAAGTTGTTCTGTCATGCAACATTTACACACATGTTGTTCTGTCATGTAACATTTACACACATGATGTTCTGTTATGCACCATTTCCACACATGTTGTTCTATCATGTAACATTTACACACATGTTGTTCTATCATGTAACATTTACACACATGTTGTTCTATCATGTAACATTTACACACATGTTGTTCTATCATGTAACATTTACACACATGTTGTTCTGTCATGCACCATTTACATACATGTTGTTCTATCATGTAACATTTACACACATGTTGTTCTGTCATGCACCATTTACACACATGTTGTTCTGTCATGTAACATTTACACACCTGTTGTTCTGTCATGTAACATTTGCACACATGTTGTTCTGTCATGCAACATTTACACACATGTTGTTCTGTCATACAACATTTACACACATGTTGTTCTCTCATGTAACATTTACACACATGTTGTTCTATCATGTAACATTTACACACATGTTGTTCTGTCATGCACCATTTACACACATGTTGTTCTGTCATGTAACATTTACACACATGTTTTTTATCATGTAACATTTACACACATGTTGTTCTATCATGTCACATTTACACACATGTTGTTCTATCATGCAACATTTACACACAAGTTGTTCTGTCATGCAACATTTACACACATGTTGTTCTATCATGCAACAGTTACACACAAGTTGTTCTGTCATGCAACATTTACACACAAGTTGTTCTGTCATGCAACATTTACACACATGTTGTTCTATCATGCAACATTTACATACATGTTGTTCTATCATGCAACATTTACACACATGTTGTTCTGTCATGCACCATTTACACACATGTTGTTCTGTCATGTAACATTTGCACACATGTTGTTCTGTCATGTAACATTTACACACATGTTGTTCTGTCATGCAACATTTACACACAAGTTGTTCTGTCATGCAACATTTACACATATGTTGTTCTATCATGCAACATTTACACACAAGTTGTTCTGTCATTCAACATTTACACACATGTTGTTCTGTTATGTAACATTTACACACATGATGTTCTGTTATGCACCATTTACACACATGTTGTTCTATCATGTAACATTTACACACATGTTGTTCTATCATGTAACATTTACACACATGTTGTTCTATCATGTAACATTTACACACATGTTGTTCTATCATGTAACATTTACACACATGTTGTTCTGTCATGCACCATTTACTTACATGTTGTTCTATCATGTAACATTTACACACATGTTGTTTTGTCATGCACCATTTACACACATGTTGTTCTGTCATGTAACATTCACACACGTGTTGTTCTGTCATGTAACATTTACACACGTGTTGTTCTGTCATGTAACATTTACACACATGTTGTTCTGTCATGCAACATTTACACACATGTTGTTCTGTCATGCAACATTTACACACATGTTGTTCTGTCATGTAACATTTACATACAAGTTGTTCTGTCATGCAACATTTACACACATGTTGTTCTGTCAGGCAACATTTACACACATATTGTTCTGTCATGCAATATTTACACACAAGTTGTTCTGTCACGCAACATTTACACACATGTTGTTCTATCATGCAACATTTACACACAAGTTGTTCTGTCATGCAACATTTACACACATGTTGTTCTGTTATGTAACATTTACACACATGATGTTCTGTTATGCACCATTTCCACACATGTTGTTCTATCATGTAACATTTACACACATGTTGTTCTATCATGTAACATTTACACACATGTTGTTCTATCATGTAACATTTACACACATGTTGTTCTATCATGTAACATTTACACACATGTTGTTCTGTCATGCACCATTTACATACATGTTGTTCTATCATGTAACATTTACACACATGTTGTTCTGTCATGCACCATTTACACACATGTTGTTCTGTCATGTAACATTTACACACCTGTTGTTCTGTCATGTAACATTTGCACACATGTTGTTCTGTCATGCAACATTTACACACAAGTTGTTCTGTCATACAACATTTACACACATGTTGTTCTCTCATGTAACATTTACACACATGTTGTTCTATCATGTAACATTTACACACATGTTGTTCTGTCATGCACCATTTACACACATGTTGTTCTGTCATGTAACATTTACACACATGTTTTTTATCATGTAACATTTACACACATGTTGTTCTATCATGTCACATTTACACACATGTTGTTCTATCATGCAACATTTACACACAAGTTGTTCTGTCATGCAACATTTACACACATGTTGTTCTATCATGCAACAGTTACACACAAGTTGTTCTGTCATGCAACATTTACACACAAGTTGTTCTGTCATGCAACATTTACACACATGATGTTCTGTTATGCACCATTTCCACACATGTTGTTCTATCATGTAACATTTACACACATGTTGTTCTATCATGTAACATTTACACACATGTTGTTCTATCATGTAACATTTACACACATGTTGTTCTATCATGTAACATTTACACACATGTTGTTCTGTCATGCACCATTTACATACATGTTGTTCTATCATGTAACATTTACACACATGTTGTTCTGTCATGCACCATTTACACACATGTTGTTCTGTCATGTAACATTTACACACCTGTTGTTCTGTCATGTAACATTTGCACACATGTTGTTCTGTCATGCAACATTTACACACAAGTTGTTCTGTCATACAACATTTACACACATGTTGTTCTCTCATGTAACATTTACACACATGTTGTTCTATCATGTAACATTTACACACATGTTGTTCTGTCATGCACCATTTACACACATGTTGTTCTGTCATGTAACATTTACACACATGTTTTTTATCATGTAACATTTACACACATGTTGTTCTATCATGTCACATTTACACACATGTTGTTCTATCATGCAACATTTACACACAAGTTGTTCTGTCATGCAACATTTACACACATGTTGTTCTATCATGCAACAGTTACACACAAGTTGTTCTGTCATGCAACATTTACACACAAGTTGTTCTGTCATGCAACATTTACACACATGTTGTTCTATCATGCAACATTTACATACATGTTGTTCTATCATGCAACATTTACACACATGTTGTTCTGTCATGCACCATTTACACACATGTTGTTCTGTCATGTAACATTTGCACACATGTTGTTCTGTCATGTAACATTTACACACATGTTGTTCTGTCATGCAACATTTACACACAAGTTGTTCTGTCATGCAACATTTACACATATGTTGTTCTATCATGCAACATTTACACACAAGTTGTTCTGTCATTCAACATTTACACACATGTTGTTCTGTTATGTAACATTTACACACATGATGTTCTGTTATGCACCATTTACACACATGTTGTTCTATCATGTAACATTTACACACATGTTGTTCTATCATGTAACATTTACACACATGTTGTTCTATCATGTAACATTTACACACATGTTGTTCTATCATGTAACATTTACACACATGTTGTTCTGTCATGCACCATTTACTTACATGTTGTTCTATCATGTAACATTTACACACATGTTGTTTTGTCATGCACCATTTACACACATGTTGTTCTGTCATGTAACATTCACACACGTGTTGTTCTGTCATGTAACATTTACACACATGTTGTTCTGTCATGCAACATTTACACACAAGTTGTTCTGTCATACAACATTTACACACATGTTGTTCTATCATGTAACATTTACACACATGTTGTTCTATCATGTAACATTTACACACATGTTGTTCTGTCATGCACCATTTACACACATGTTGTTCTGTCATGTAACATTTACACACATGTTGTTCTATCATGTAACATTTACACACATGTTGTTCTATCATGTAACATTTACACACACGTTGTTCTGTCATGCACCATTTACACACATGTTGTTCTGTCATGTAACATTTACACACATGGTGTTCTATCATGTAACATTTACACACATGTTGTTCTGTCATGTAACATTTACACACATGTTGTTCTGTCATGCAACATTTACACACATGTTGTTCTGTCATGCAACATTTACACACATGTTGTTCTGTCATGTAACATTTACATACAAGTTGTTCTGTCATGCAACATTTACACACATGTTGTTCTGTCAGGCAACATTTACACACATATTGTTCTGTCATGCAATATTTACACACAAGTTGTTCTGTCATGCACCATTTACACACATGTTGTTCTGTCATGTAACATTTACACACATGGTGTTCTATCATGTAACATTTACACACATGTTGTTCTGTCATGCAACATTTACATACATGTTGTTCTGTCATGTAACATTTACACACATGTTGTTCTATCATGGAACATTTACACACATGTTGTTCTGTCATGCAAAATTTACACACATGTTGTTCTGTCATGTAACATTTACACACATGTTGTTCTGTCAAGTAACATTTACACACATGTTGTTCTGTCATGTGACATTTACACACGTGTTGTTCTGTCATGGAACATTTACACACATGTTGTTCTATCATGTAACATTTACACACATGTTGTTCTGTCATGTAACATTTACACACATGTTGTTCTATCATGGAACATTTACACACATGTTGTTCTGTCATGCAAAATTTACACACATGTTCTGTCATGTAACATTTACACACATGTTGTTCTGTCATGCACCATTTACACACATGTTGTTCTGTCATGCAACATTTACACACATGTTGTTCTGTCATGGAACATTTACACACATGTTGTTCTGTCATGGAACATTTACACACGTGTTGTTCTGTCATGGAACATTTACACACGTGTTGTTCTGTCATGTAACATTTACACACATGTTGTTCTGTCATGCAACATTTACACACATGTTGTTCTGTCATGCAACATTTACACACATGTTGTTCTGTCATGTAACATTTACATACAAGTTGTTCTGTCATGCAACATTTACACACATGTTGTTCTGTCAGGCAACATTTACACACATATTGTTCTGTCATGCAATATTTACACACAAGTTGTTCTGTCACGCAACATTTACACACATGTTGTTCTATCATGCAACATTTACACACAAGTTGTTCTGTCATGTCACATTTACACACATGTTGTTCTATCATGCAACATTTACACACAAGTTGTTCTGTCATGCAACATTTACACACATGTTGTTCTATCATGCAACAGTTTACACACAAGTTGTTCTGTCATGCAACATTTACACACAAGTTGTTCTGTCATGCAACATTTACACACATGATGTTCTGTTATGCACCATTTCCACACATGTTGTTCTATCATGTAACATTTACACACATGTTGTTCTATCATGTAACATTTACACACATGTTGTTCTATCATGTAACATTTACACACATGTTGTTCTATCATGTAACATTTACACACATGTTGTTCTGTCATGCACCATTTACATACATGTTGTTCTATCATGTAACATTTACACACATGTTGTTCTGTCATGCAACATTTACACACATGTTGTTCTGTCATGTAACATTTACACACCTGTTGTTCTGTCATGTAACATTTGCACACATGTTGTTCTGTCATGCAACATTTACACACAAGTTGTTCTGTCATACAACATTTACACACATGTTGTTCTCTCATGTAACATTTACACACATGTTGTTCTATCATGTAACATTTACACACATGTTGTTCTGTCATGCACCATTTACACACATGTTGTTCTGTCATGTAACATTTACACACATGTTTTTTATCATGTAACATTTACACACATGTTGTTCTATCATGTCACATTTACACACATGTTGTTCTATCATGCAACATTTACACACAAGTTGTTCTGTCATGCAACATTTACACACATGTTGTTCTATCATGCAACAGTTACACACAAGTTGTTCTGTCATGCAACATTTACACACAAGTTGTTCTGTCATGCAACATTTACACACATGTTGTTCTATCATGCAACATTTACATACATGTTGTTCTATCATGCAACATTTACACACATGTTGTTCTGTCATGCACCATTTACACACATGTTGTTCTGTCATGTAACATTTGCACACATGTTGTTCTGTCATGTAACATTTACACACATGTTGTTCTGTCATGCAACATTTACACACAAGTTGTTCTGTCATGCAACATTTACACATATGTTGTTCTATCATGCAACATTTACACACAAGTTGTTCTGTCATTCAACATTTACACACATGTTGTTCTGTTATGTAACATTTACACACATGATGTTCTGTTATGCACCATTTACACACATGTTGTTCTATCATGTAACATTTACACACATGTTGTTCTATCATGTAACATTTACACACATGTTGTTCTATCATGTAACATTTACACACATGTTGTTCTATCATGTAACATTTACACACATGTTGTTCTGTCATGCACCATTTACTTACATGTTGTTCTATCATGTAACATTTACACACATGTTGTTTTGTCATGCACCATTTACACACATGTTGTTCTGTCATGTAACATTCACACACGTGTTGTTCTGTCATGTAACATTTACACACATGTTGTTCTGTCATGCAACATTTACACACAAGTTGTTCTGTCATACAACATTTACACACATGTTGTTCTATCATGTAACATTTACACACATGTTGTTCTATCATGTAACATTTACACACATGTTGTTCTGTCATGCACCATTTACACACATGTTGTTCTGTCATGTAACATTTACACACATGTTGTTCTATCATGTAACATTTACACACATGTTGTTCTATCATGTAACATTTACACACACGTTGTTCTGTCATGCACCATTTACACACATGTTGTTCTGTCATGTAACATTTACACACATGGTGTTCTATCATGTAACATTTACACACATGTTGTTCTGTCATGTAACATTTACACACATGTTGTTCTGTCATGCAACATTTACACACATGTTGTTCTGTCATGCAACATTTACACACATGTTGTTCTGTCATGTAACATTTACATACAAGTTGTTCTGTCATGCAACATTTACACACATGTTGTTCTGTCAGGCAACATTTACACACATATTGTTCTGTCATGCAATATTTACACACAAGTTGTTCTGTCATGCACCATTTACACACATGTTGTTCTGTCATGTAACATTTACACACATGGTGTTCTATCATGTAACATTTACACACATGTTGTTCTGTCATGCAACATTTACATACATGTTGTTCTGTCATGTAACATTTACACACATGTTGTTCTATCATGGAACATTTACACACATGTTGTTCTGTCATGCAAAATTTACACACATGTTGTTCTGTCATGTAACATTTACACACATGTTGTTCTGTCAAGTAACATTTACACACATGTTGTTCTGTCATGTGACATTTACACACGTGTTGTTCTGTCATGGAACATTTACACACATGTTGTTCTATCATGTAACATTTACACACATGTTGTTCTGTCATGTAACATTTACACACATGTTGTTCTATCATGGAACATTTACACACATGTTGTTCTGTCATGCAAAATTTACACACATGTTCTGTCATGTAACATTTACACACATGTTGTTCTGTCATGCACCATTTACACACATGTTGTTCTGTCATGCAACATTTACACACATGTTGTTCTGTCATGGAACATTTACACACATGTTGTTCTGTCATGGAACATTTACACACGTGTTGTTCTGTCATGGAACATTTACACACATGTTGTTCTGTCATGGAACATTTACACACATGTTGTTCTATCATGTAACATTTACATACATGTTGTTCTGTCATGGAACATTTACACACATGTTGTTCTGTCAAGTAACATTTACACACATGTTGTTCTGTCATGTGACATTTACACACGTGTTGTTCTGTCATGGAACATTTACACACATGTTGTTCTATCATGTAACATTTACACACATGTTGTTCTGTCATGTAAAATTTACACACATGTTGTTCTATCATGGAACATTTACACACATGTTGTTCTGTCATGCAAAATTTACACACATGTTCTGTCATGTAACATTTACACACATGTTGTTCTGTCATGCACCATTTACACACATGTTGTTCTGTCATGCAACATTTACACACATGTTGTTCTGTCATGGAACATTTACACACATGTTGTTCTGTCATGGAACATTTACACACGTGTTGTTCTGTCATGGAACATTTACACACATGTTGTTCTGTCATGGAACATTTACACACATGTTGTTCTATCATGTAACATTTACATACATGTTGTTCTGTCATGGAACATTTACATACATGTTGTTCTGTCATGCAACATTTACACACATGTTGTTCTGTCATGCAACATTTACACACATGTTGTTCTGTCATGTAACATTTACATACATGTTGTTCTGTCATGTAACATTTACACACATGTTGTTCTGTCATGCAACATTTACACACATGTTGTTCTGTCATGTAACATTTACACACATGTTGTTCTATCATGTAACATTTACACACATGTTGTTCTATCATGTAACATTTACACACATGTTGTTCTATCATGCAACATTTACACACAAGTTGTTCTGTCATGCAACATTTACACACATGTTGTTCTATCATGCAACATTTACACACAAGTTGTTCTGTCATGCAACATTTACACACAAGTTGTTCTGTCATGCAACATTTACACACATGTTGTTCTATCATGCAACATTTACATACATGTTGTTCTATAATGCAACATTTACACACATGTTGTTCTGTCATGCACCATTTACACACATGTTGTTCTGTCATGTAACATTTGCACACATGTTGTTCTGTCATGTAACATTTACACACATGTTGTTCTGTCATGCAACATTTACACACAAGTTGTTCTGTCACGCAACATTTACACACATGTTGTTCTATCATGCAACATTTACACACAAGTTGTTCTGTCATGCAACATTTACACACATGTTGTTCTGTTATGTAACATGTACACACATGATGTTCTGTTATGCACCATTTACACACATGTTGTTCTATCATGTAACATTTACACACATGTTTTTCTATCATGTAACATTTACACACATGTTGTTCTATCATGTAACATTTACACACATGTTGTTCTATCATGTAACATTTACACACATGTTGTTCTGTCATGCACCATTTACATACATGTTGTTCTATCATGTAACATTTACACACATGTTGTTCTGTCATGCACCATTTACACACATGTTGTTCTGTCATGTAACATTTACACACATGGTGTTCTATCATGTAACATTTACACACATGTTGTTCTGTCATGCACCATTTACATACATGTTGTTCTGTCATGTAACATTTACACACATGTTGTTCTATCATGTAACATTTACACACATGTTGTTCTGTCATGTAACATTTACACACATGTTGTTCTGTCATGTAACATTTACACACATGTTGTTCTGTCATGTAACATTTACACACATGTTGTTCTATCATACAACATTTACACACAAGTTGTTCTGTCATGTAACATTTACACACATGTTGTTCTATCATGTAACATTTACACACATGTTGTTCTATCATGTAACATTTACACACATGTTGTTCTGTCATGCACCATTTACACACATGTTGTTCTATCATGTAACATTTACACACATGTTGTTCTGTCATGTAACATTTACACACATGTTGTTCTATCATGTAACATTTACACACATGTTGTTCTGTCATGTGACATTTACACACGTGTTGTTCTATCACTGTAACATTTACACACATGTTGTTCTATCATGTAACATTTACACACATGTTGTTCTGTCATGCAACATTTACACACATTTTGCTCTGTCATGGAACATTTACACACATGTTGTTCTGTCATGCAAAATTTACACACATGTTCTGTCATGTAACATTTACACACATGTTGTTCTGTCATGCACCATTTACACATATGTTGTTCTGTCATGCAACATTTACACACATGTTGTTCTGTCATGGAACATTTACACACATGTTGTTCTGTCATGGAACATTTACACACGTGTTGTTCTGTCATGGAACATTTACACACATGTTGTTCTGTCATGGAACATTTACACACATGTTGTTCTATCATGTAACATTTACATACATGTTGTTCTGTCATGGAACATTTACATACATGTTGTTCTGTCATGCAACATTTACACACATGTTGTTCTGTCATGCAACATTTACACACATGTTGTTCTGTCATGTAACATTTACATACATGTTGTTCTGTCATGTAACATTTACACACATGTTGTTCTGTCATGCAACATTTACACACATGTTGTTCTGTCATGCAACATTTACACACTTGTTGTTCTGTCATGTAACATTTACATACAAGTTGTTCTGTCATGCAACATTTACACACATGTTGTTCTGTCATGTAACATTTACATACATGTTGTTCTGTCATGTAACATTTACACACATGTTGTTCTGTCATGCAACATTTACACACATGTTGTTCTGTCATGCAACATTTACACACATGTTGTTCTGTCATGTAACATTTACATACAAGTTGTTCTGTCATGCAACATTTACACACATGTTGTTCTGTCAGGCAACATTTACACACATATTGTTCTGTCATGCAATATTTACACACAAGTTGTTCTGTCATGCAACATTTACACACATGTTGTTCTATCATGCAACATTTACACACAAGTTGTTCTGTCATGCAACATTTACACACATGTTGTTCTGTCATGTAACATTTACACACATGATGTTCTGTTATGCACCATTTCCACACATGTTGTTCTATCATGTAACATTTACACACATGTTGTTCTATCATGTAACATTTACACACATGTTGTTCTATCATGTAACATTTACACACATGTTGTTCTATCATGTAACATTTACACACATGTTGTTCTGTCATGCACCATTTACATACATGTTGTTCTATCATGTAACATTTACACACATGTTGTTCTGTCATGCACCATTTACACACATGTTGTTCTGTCATGTAACATTTACACACCTGTTGTTCTGTCATGTAACATTTACACACATGTTGTTCTGTCATGCAACATTTACACACAAGTTGTTCTGTCATACAACATTTACACACATGTTGTTCTATCATGTAACATTTACACACATGTTGTTCTATCATGTAACATTTACACACATGTTGTTCTGTCATGTAACATTTACACACATGTTTTTTATCATGTAACATTTACACACATGTTGTTCTATCATGTAACATTTACACACATGTTGTTCTATCATGCAACATTTACACACAAGTTGTTCTGTCATGCAACATTTACACACATGTTGTTCTATCATGCAACATTTACACACAAGTTGTTCTGTCATGCAACATTTACACACAAGTTGTTCTGTCATGCAACATTTACACTCATGTTGTTCTATCATGCAACATTTACATACATGTTGTTCTATCATGCAACATTTACACACATGTTGTTCTGTCATGCACCATTTACACACATGTTGTTCTGTCATGTAACATTTGCACACATGTTGTTCTGTCATGTAACATTTACACACATGTTGTTTTGTCATGCAACATTTACACACAAGTTGTTCTGTCATGCAACATTTACACACATGTTGTTCTATCATGCAACATTTACACACAAGTTGTTCTGTCATGCAACATTTACACACATGTTGTTCTGTTATGTAACATTTACACACATGATGTTCTGTTATGCACCATTTACACACATGTTGTTCTATCATGTAACATTTACACACATGTTTTTCTATCATGTAACATTTACACACATGTTGTTCTATCATGTAACATTTACACACATGTTGTTCTATCATGTAACATTTACACACATGTTGTTCTGTCATGCACCATTTACATACATGTTGTTCTATCATGTAACATTTACACACATGTTGTTCTGTCATGCACCATTTACACACATGTTGTTCTGTCATGTAACATTTACACACCTGTTGTTCTGTCATGTAACATTTACACACATGTTGTTCTGTCATGCAACATTTACACACAAGTTGTTCTGTCATACAACATTTACACACATGTTGTTCTATCATGTAACATTTACACACATGTTGTTCTATCATGTAACATTTACACACATGTTGTTCTGTCATGCACCATTTACACACATGTTGTTCTGTCATGTAACATTTACACACATGTTGTTCTATCATGTAACATTTACACACACGTTGTTCTGTCATGCACCATTTACACACATGTTGTTCTGTCATGTAACATTTACACACATGGTGTTCTATCATGTAACATTTACACACATGTTGTTCTGTCATGCACCATTTACATACATGTTGTTCTGTCATGTAACATTTACACACATGTTGTTCTATCATGTAACATTTACACACATGTTGTTCTGTCATGTAACATTTACACACATGTTGTTCTGTCATGTAACATTTACACACATGTTGTTCTGTCAAGTAATATTTACACACATGTTGTTCTATCATACAACATTTACACACAAGTTGTTCTGTCATGTAACATTTACACACATGTTGTTCTATCATGTAACATTTACACACATGTTGTTCTATCATGTAACATTTACACACATGTTGTTCTGTCATGCACCATTTACACACATGTTGTTCTATCATGTAACATTTACACACATGTTGTTCTGTCATGTAACATTTACACACATGTTGTTCTATCATGTAACATTTACACACATGTTGTTCTGTCATGTGACATTTACACACGTGTTGTTCTATCATCTAACATTTACACACATGTTGTTCTATCATGTAACATTTACACACATGTTGTTCTGTCATGCAACATTTACACACATTTTGCTCTGTCATGGAACATTTACACACATGTTGTTCTGTCATGCAAAATTTACACACATGTTCTGTCATGTAACATTTACACACATGTTGTTCTGTCATGCACCATTTACACACATGTTATTCTGTCATGCAACATTTACACACATGTTGTTCTGTCATGGAACATTTACACACATGTTGTTCTGTCATGGAACATTTACACACGTGTTGTTCTGTCATGGAACATTTACACACATGTTGTTCTGTCATGGAACATTTACACACATGTTGTTCTATCATGTAACATTTACATACATGTTGTTCTGTCATGGAACATTTACATACATGTTGTTCTGTCATGCAACATTTACACACATGTTGTTCTGTCATGCAACATTTACACACATGTTGTTCTGTCATGTAACATTTACATACATGTTGTTCTGTCATGTAACATTTACACACATGTTGTTCTGTCATGCAACATTTTCACACATGTTGTTCTGTCATGCAACATTTACACACATGTTGTTCTGTCATGTAACATTTACATACAAGTTGTTCTGTCATGCAACATTTACACACATGTTGTTCTGTCAGGCAACATTTACACACATATTGTTCTGTCATGCAATATTTACACACATGTTGTTCTGTCAGGCAATATTTATACACATGTTGTTCTGTCATGCAACATTTACACACATGTTGTTCTGTCATGGAACATTTACACACATGTTGTTCTGTCATTGAACATTTACATGCATGTTGTTCTGTCAGGCAATATTTACACACATGTTGTTCTGTCAGGCAATATTTACCCACATATTGTTATGTCATGCAATATTTACACACATGTTGTTGTGTCACGCAATATTTTTACACATGTTGTTCTGTCATGCAACATTTACACACATGTTGTTCTGTCATGGAACATTTACACACATGTTGTTCTGTCATGGAACATTTACATGCATGTTGTTCTGTCATGCAAAATTGACACACATTTTGTTATGTCCAGTAACATTTACAAAAATATTCTGTCTAGCAACATTTCACACATGTTTTTATGTCCAGCAAGATGTACATACCTGGTGTTGGAACCAGGTAGCCAGTGAAGGTAGTGTATCTGTTCAGACCGCTTCCGTGAACGGTGGATGGATAGTGAACTTTCACATAGACTCTCTCACCAGACCTGACTCTCAGAGCTATGGAATTACCTACAGACAGACACAAGGAATTATATAGTTCAAGAATATTGTTTATGGTTAGCATTGTCGCCGTCGCTATCACCATCATCATCATCTCTAACATCATCATTACCATCATCATCATCATAATCACTAACATAACTATTACCATTATTATAATGATCTCTTTCATCAGCAACATAATCACCATCGCCCACCATTATCATCACAGTCATCATCATCATCATCATCATCACCAACATCATCATCACACACATCATCATGACACACATCACCAATATCATCATCACCCACATCATCATCACCAACATCATCACCACACACATCACCAACATCATCATCACAACATCACCAACATCATCATCACCAACATTATCATCACCATCATCATCACCATCATTGTCATCACCGTCATCATCATCATCATCATCACCACACACATCACCAACATCATCATCATCATCATCAACATCATCATCACCATCATCATCATCACCTACATCACCATCGAAAACATCATCATCACCATCACCATCAATTGATGTCTGGTTAATCTTGCAGTTCTTAAGAAGGAGATTGCAAGATTCTATAAACTACGTACAAACATTAGATCTTTATCCTTGTACCACAGCTGGTGGACATGAGGATTCTCCATTCCCGCATGGCCTCCATTTTCATGACTGTTTCATGTAACGTTTTCTATTTTAATTAAATAATAACACTCTTCTCCTCCAAACCTCCACTCGTCTGTTACTCCCGTGTGTCTGTGTGTGCACCCTCTCCGCGCTTGCCCTCGTACCTATCCCACGCGTATTTTCATTCTAGAGATTGACCCCTCTCGCCCAACAGTAATATTACCTTTCCCACTGCGTCCCATCCTGTAGGCTGAAATATGGAGCTCATGGCAATTGATTGATGGTTTCATTGTTGTACTTTAGGATTTAGAAGTCACTAGGAATAAAACACTCGACGTGTTTATGGTGTTTAATATATTTATATCAGTGTCTTTGGTTTGCATGCTGAAGTAAGCTTTGTCTCCGCAACGTCCAGTCTGATATTTTTGTTCTTATAAACCTGACCCATTCCAATGTCATTTTTGTTTACTTGGTGTGTGAATCCACTAAAGCAGAAGTCACTCAATCCTGCTTCAAATGTTATTATGTTAAGCCACTTCACTTTGAGACATAATAAACCCCATCACAACGGGAGACAAATAGTCTGTCTATAACTGTTATTGTAATAACCTGTTACAGCCATTTTCATAACTCACTGCAGCCGAAAATATATAACCTGTGTACTACTGTTATTGAAATAACCCGCTACAGTTGAATTGTCTATCACTGCTGTTGTAATAGCACACTAAGGACGTTGTAATAACTCACTAGAACCGTTGTAATAACTCACTAGAACCGTTGCAATTACTCAATAGAACCGTTGTAATAACTCACTAGAACCGTTGCAATAACTCACTAGAACCGTTGTAATAACTCACTGCAGCCGAAAAAATGTAATTTGTCAAATATCGTGAAATGTCTATTACTGTAATTGTAATAACCCATTACAGCC
>JACEFZ010019975.1:310000-340000 GCA_014155875.1 Cepaea nemoralis | reverse complement strand
TGTGATACTACTTGTTTTCTGCCTAATAAGAATGAGTTTATTAATGTCACTATATTAAAGATTACTTTCATTGTTTCTAGCTTTTTTAAAAATTAGGATAGTATGATCTATCATATCGAATGCTTTTTTAAAGTCTATAAACATCGTTCCACATAGAGTATTGATGTTAATACTTTGATGCCAGTTTTCTATCATGTTTGTTAAGGCCGTATGGCAGGAATATTTTGGCCGAAATCCTGACTGACTTTCAGCTATTAGTTTGTGGCGAACTATGTGCTCTAGTGTTGTCTTGTGGATGTGCTTTACTAGCGGTTTGGATAAAGAGGATAATTTGGAAGTTGGCCCATAATTGTTCATGATGCAATCGTCTAATGAAACAGTTTTAAATGAGGATACACTTTAGCGATTTTAAAGGCTGATGGGAAGTGACCTTTGGTGAGACATTGATTGTATATAAAAGTTAGTGACTCGCAGATCGCCGGTGCAGCATAGCGAAAGATCAGATTACTGATTCCATCTAGTCCTGATGAGTTATTGTTTTTTAGGTTACTGAGGTGAGTAAATACTTCAGTGGTCGTCATTAGCGGTATGTTTGTGGGAATCTCTCCATAAAATTTGCTCTCACAGAATGATGATAATAAAGATATGTCATTATGCACATCTGGTATTGCTGCCTTCAGTTGGTTTATGTCAGACTTACAGAAACTACTGAATTGATCACATGCAACCTGATTTGATGGCAACGATTGTGATGATTTGTGTTTGTTTGTCAAGGTATTAATTGCTTTCCATATATCTTTAGTGTTGGTTTTATCTATTATTAAGTTCTTAAAATAGTTTTTCTTTTCCTTTCGAATAACAAATTGAACTTTGCTCCGCAGACTACGGTACATAGTTATATCTCTATTTTTATGTGCCCTGTCCCGGTCTCTCATAAGTTCAACTACCTCCTGTGTGATCCACGAGGGTTTAGTGTGACGTAATCCGTTAAAGAGTTCCAGCAGTTGAGATGCTGTGATTTGCTGGTTGTTCATGGTGTCATTAATACCAATATGAACGCTTGCGTTTTTAACGTTACGATTTACAGCCAACCTCCTAATCTTGTCTGTTAGCCGGTCAACACCAGCCACTGGCAATGGAA
Source organism: Cepaea nemoralis (assembly GCA_014155875.1). NCBI lineage: Eukaryota > Metazoa > Mollusca > Gastropoda > Stylommatophora > Helicidae > Cepaea > Cepaea nemoralis. Next base: position 338,859 of record JACEFZ010019975.1, on the reverse strand, counting down.
TTATGGAAACAATGTCTTTGTCTGAAGTGGCCATCCGGTCGCTGTATAGACCTTTCATTAGAGAGTCGCCTATTATAATGTGTGTACTGTCGGGACGTGCTGTCTGCAAATGATGGTTGTCAGTACGTCTTGCCCGTTGTTTCTCCCATTTAGCAGCAGTCTGTACGTCTCCATGTGACTCTCCCTGTGTTTCCTGGAGGCGTGTGTTGTCTGTTGGCAGTGCACTAAAGCACTGTACGTTTTCTGACGAATGTTCTTGAAGAACTTCGAATCTGTTGCTTATTTTTACACCAATGGGATAGACTGATTTTAGCGATTTATCTTCCTGTGCACATTGAGGTTTTTTCACGTCTTGTTTAGTTATTTGTTTTTCATGAAACTGGGCTTCAAGATTCTCCGAAGTTGATACAGCTGCTTGGGATTTACACTCTTGTTTAGTTGGGTGGACTCATGCTGAAAAGTTTCTATTGTTTTTCTTAGCAACAGATTTTCCTCTCTCAGGAGCGTGATTTCTGCCTTGAGAGCAGTGTAGTCACTGCTGGTCTTGCTATTAGCTTCAATGTTCGCTGTAACAGTAGCAGTGAGCACCTTTAAGGATTATTCTATTGCCTCAATGCGCCCATGACAATTGCACGATTGTCCATTGATAGTTGACGTGTTATCTAAGGCTGGTATTTTTTCTGCTACACTTACGTTGGTCTCTACGTTGTTTTGGATGTGCTCCATTGGATATTCAATGGCCAAGAGCACTTATGGGGCAGCTGGCCTCGAGTTGATGGTATTGTCTTGTTCATTCATTGTATGTGTTAGTTGAGAAACATCGTCTGCTGTGATGTCCACAGCTGTAGGTGTGGGCTGTGTAGATTCTGATTCCTCACTCGAGACGAGCATGTTGATGATATCTTGTGTCTTTGATATGTCTCTACTCGTGAATGTATGTATTGAGTTCTCCAGCTCGACAAAGTCTAATTTTAGCCAATAGGTAATGTTTTCAACGCTGCCCTGAGCTAATAATCTGTTCTTCGAGTGATAAAAGTGTATTGTAGGGACTGGCGTCGTAATCAGGTCTTCCACGTAGGCCCCGCTTCTATCGTGTCTGTGTTGAATTCGATCAGGCTTGTAATAATTGAGGCACGTTCGAAATGCCTCATAATGGAGTGTATTGTTAAAGGATACTGTAACACATTGGCCATAGTTGGTGTGGTGGACGACTCGGCCGAATGGGTTCCCACACCTGGCAAACTTGTTCTTCACCGCCTTCTCTTTGTTTAGTGCGTATGGTTTATTCACGGCCGATCGTAAACAGGATCTTGTTTTAACACCAGTCATCTCCAGAGAGGCCTCTCCTATCGATAACATTACTGCATCATGTTATCAAACCCATTTGAAGAATGCAGCGAACTCATTGTAGTCTAGACGCGCCGCTGGCAATTTGAGGTCATGTGTTATGGTTCGTTTGTTTTGATATTTGAGACAAGAACTCAGAACTGATCAGGGTCTTGCGTTATTGTGTGCTTTGCGACTTACCACGCGCTAGTCACGCATGGTTTAATCACACGTTGTCGTTAATCGATAATTGGTAGATTTCAAAATTGAATGACCTTACCGTCCATTTATCAAAGAAATCCTCATTTCACTAAACAACAGTCACATAAACTTAAGATATTAATTCGTATTAGATCCAGTTTTAGAACTAACACAATTATATACAAAGCATCTCGACTGAAAAAGACAAAACTTTGATAGATTCTATAAAAATTGGACAGCTTGTGAAAACACGTCCTCTCGTAACCGGAAACCGGAAGATAGATTTACAAGACCACATGAATAGTCTAAACGAAATGTGTAGGGAACATAACATGAAAATTAGCACAAGTAAAACAGAGGTATTGACTATAACTAAAGAAGAAAAAGCAACAACGATTTACATAGACAAACATCCCTTGAAACAAGTAAAGAGTTTCAAGTAACTAGGAAGTATAATATCATCAAATGGCAAATCAGAAGAATGCCATATAGCTAGCACGCCAACACAGGATGAAGAGAAAGGATAAAGGGATTTTTCCTAAGGATGCACCAAACCTGGATAATGACAGAAAAAGAGAAAAGAAAACTCACAACAGAAATGAGATTCCTGAGAAGAATATTCAATGTATGAAGAAGCGATGAGATCGGAAATGAAGAAATCAGGACTAAAGTGGGGGTTATAGCTGCACTAGATGTTATTAGAAAGCAGCAAGTCAAATGGTTTGGCCATGCAAGTAGGTTACCATTCAACAGCATACCACAACAAGCAATGGTGTACAGAGCAAATGGAAGCAGAGGAAGAGGCTGACCACGTAAACGTTGGAAGGAGGGAATAGCAGAGTCCATGGGAATATCGATACACGAAGCCCATAATCGGGAACTCTTACGATTTTTATACTTCACCTCGACACCGCAAGGTACAAGAGGAACATGATGAGATGAGATTGATGCACTTACCCCATCGTTTTTATCAGTTCTCCCAAACCGGCTGCATGGAACTGAGTACTCTGTTTTCTAAACCACGTTTTCACTTCACATTCAACTTCGGCATCACTCGCGGAATGTCTCCCGCCAAGGTAGGTTTTCAGTGGACTTAGCCCCTAGCGATTTCCAGTAAAACGGTGCATAGATGGGTAGAAAAAGTTACGAGGACGAGTCAATAAGTAAGTCACATAGTTCTGTGGGATGGCAGGTAAACGAAAACAAAGCACGCAGTTCTATGCAGCCGACTTTTGATTACTGATAAAACGATGGGATAAGTGCAACACTGTTGGTGGAAATTATGTTGCGAAATAAAGGGACAATGTATGTATACAAATAAACTCATTTCAAGCTGTCATAGTTAATTATTTTTCTACAGCCATTTTGCGACTTACTTACCATCTTAGTATTACGTTATTGGTGGTACGTTAATCAGTCTACTGCGCGTATTGTTATGATTGTGGCCTTGCTATCAACAACAGTAATAGCAATATCAACACACAATAACAACGACAACAACAGGATGTCTTACCTCCATAGGAATAGCCCTGCTCGACTCTGCCATGGGCTCTGTATAGAGACTCATCGTTGTGGTAGATTGTGAACCAGAACCCAGTACTGGGGTGGGATAGTCCGTGAACGTGAAACACATACAGGCCTGTCTGTTGAACAACCGACACATCATGTTAAACTTGTCTTTTATATATTTATACCCACACATTCTTTCATTCACACACACACACACACATACACACACACACACACACACACTCACACACACACACACACACACACACACACACACACACACACACACACACACACACACACTTACCCACACCAGGTATTTGTAAAGTCTCATTCATATAGCTTTGTACGTAGAAAACATTTGAAAAATGAAGTAAATGACGTCATCAAATATGTGCTCCTCAGTCCATCGTAATGCAAAAATATGCAGCGAATGGCTGTCGGCTGCTATAGTAATTCTTTGCACTCTAAACTAATTAGTTTTATCAAAGGAAAAAAAAAATAATGTGTTTGGTACAAGTGTTTCAAAATGGCGGTCGATACGCATGTATGGTTGTTTATAGATTTATAGCAAGATTTCCTGACAAAAAACAACCTCCGCACATTAACGTTAGAAATATGTCGAACAAGATTATTGCTGTGGGAAATGTGTAAGATGCTCCGCGATATGTAAGGGCTACTGTATCTGAAGAAAAAATGTCCAGATATCCAAGACAGAATCCTGGAAAGTCCCAGCAAGTTCTTAAGGAAAGTGTCGCAAAAGGTGAACGTATCATTGAACACCGTGGAAGACAATTCTTAAACAATGATTACATTTTCATCCATGCAGGATTTCTGTTGTGTCTGAACTAAAAGAGTCAATCTATCAATCATGTGAAATGCCGGAAAGCGTGGGCGGTCATGTCTCGCCATTTCACTCGTTCACCAGTGTCGTGGATCATCTCAGTGTTCCTGTCTCGTCCATGCCATGTAGCCAAGCCATCCAGGTATTTTCCTCTCGGTCTTCCTCTTGGTCTGTTCCCTTCGATCTTGCCAGTTGTCACTAAGTTCTCCAATCCATTTCTTCTCATAACGTGTCCAAAACATTTTGACTGTCTACGTATAATTTCTCTAATCAGTTTACGATGTTCATTTGTCTCCTGTAGTACTTGGTCATTGGTTTTTCTGTCTGTCCATGGTATTCTTTGCATTTTCCTCAGAAACCAAATTTCTGCAGCCATCAGATGCTTTTCAGCTTGGCTGCTCATTGTCCAAGTTTCACATCCATACAAAAGAACAGGCTCTATGTATCCCCTCAACACTCTTTTTCTCGTTTCAATTAACATCTTTTATTGGTCAGAATGTTTTTCATCTTGCTAAAGGCTACTTTCGCCATGGCGATTCTTGTTCTAATCTCTTCAAGGCATCTCCCATCAGATGTTATGACTGTTCCAAGATAATTGTACCGATTCACTTGTTGAAGAATATTTCCATTTACTTGTATATTACATTGTGGCACTTCTTTCTTCCTAGTGACGACCATAACCTGAGTCTTTTTACAATTTAATTCTAACCCCAGTTGCTCACTGTGTGCAATAACCGCATCTACTAATTGTTGCAGGTCCTGCGCATTGTCTGCAATTAATTCTGTATCATCTGCATATCTAATGTTATTGATGTTTCGTCCTCCAATGCTGATTCCATTTATATCGTCTACATTTCTGAAAATATTTTCACTGTATAGGGAAAAAAGAGTGTGATAATAAAATCAGAGTCACCTACTCCGCGTAGTTTCAAGAATTGTTAGCTAAAGAAGACAATTATCCATTTAAAATTCTTTTCTAATAAGGCAAGCTTTCATCTATACATCCATCGCTCATGTGCCATGCCGGTAAGAGTTGACGGTCATTTTCTTCTTCTTCTTTCGTTCGCTTGAAATATGCCTATAACTGCAATGTTGTCTCTTGTATGAATCTAACAATCTTTTTAGTTCACTCAGCGGTCCATGGGGTTTATCTTCCACTGTAGTCTCTCTAGGCCAGAAGGTTCGCCTGGATATGTTGTAGTTTGAGCAGTCCTGGAGTATGTGCTCTGCTGTCTGCGACGCCAAACCACATGTGCACATGGCTGAGTCACCAATCTTGAATTTTGTATACAAGTGGTTGCGTAATCTATTGTGTCCTGTTCTGAGGCGCAGAATAAAGACCTGTTATGGTCTGTCCATAACGTGGTAGTCGTCTTGAACAGGGCTTGGTGGCCTTCTGACTGATTTGATCATTCTTTTCTTTTGGTGGAATGTAATGGGCACATCAGGCTGTTCTTCTTTTGCTCCTTTCTTAGCCAATTGATCAGCTCTGTCGTTTCCGGGTACTCCACAGTGGGATGGCATCCACTGTATGGTGACCTTATGCTGACCACTAAGTTCAGAATGTAGTGTCCTTAGAACTGGTATTTTCCCAGACAGGAGTGCCTCTATTACTGATTTTGCATCTGTCAATATCACCAAAGGTTGTCTACTATGGCTGGTAATTTGTAATTTCTCTATTGCTATTGTAACAGGATGGCCTCGGTTGTTGTGAATGAACACAAGCCCCGAGGTATCCCACTCACTCACGTGTATACTGACCCCAGGGGATGGGCAGATAGATACACTTATACAACTATTACTGACCCCCTCTGCTAGGTGGCTGGTGTTTTTGGCCTGATAGCTGCATCAAATCCTAGAGCACCTTAGAACTACCGTCTCTAGGTGATCGACGAATCACACTTGCTCTTGCTCTTGACTGAACTGTATTGCCAGAGCGAGTGATTTGGATGAGCATTATAATTGTTTCATAGCAGCGAGAGCGCTATCCTGTGATACTGCGTGTGCGCTAGTTGTGTGAGCTGGGGTGCTATGTTATGAGTAAAAGAGCGCAGTGAGGGTTTATATACACATTGTGTACATATATTGAGATTAAACTGTGGTGTATGTATTAAAAGCTTAAACATATGATTTAGAGTCACTAGACTTTATTGATATGTTCACGACCTGTCACGACAGAAACAGATATATGACGTGAGACGTTGACACACACCTGTCTTATGGTATCCTCCGCCTGAGCCATCCATGATTTCCCTCTTATCAGTCTCTGACCCTTAACTGCATACAGCGCCTGATGCAACGGGTGATCTGTGTCTGCAGCTACTCTGAGATATACCTTCGCCTGCATCACCTTGTGCCTACCAGCAACAGTCGGCAGACCAAGGATGTAATGCATACACACTACTGGAGTGTCTCTGGTGCATCTCAGAATGTATTTGAGATGTTCTGTATGAGCTCTAATTTCACCAGTTGACTATTTGAGACGGTGAGCAGTTCTAGTCCATAATCAATCACTGAGAGGATCAAGTGCTGGTATAGTGTGAATAACATACTGATCTAAAATGTTGCCTCCCTGTCCCCATTTCTAATTTGAATACATTTTCCTGAAAGGAAACGTGGAGCAATCAATTTAATGAACATAACTGCACCTTAAGAAACCCTAGCACTTATGTCTGCCTTAAAATCGGTGAAGACACGAGAGCACTAGAGACTGGCTATGGAGAACAAGTGAAGGCTTACCTTGGGGGCGGTGAAGATGCCGGTGTCACTGTTGTAGGCGTTGCCATAGTTTACGTAAACATTGTCGAACTTCACTATCTCATTAGTTTGATAGTTCCTGTCGTCGTTGACCACCGCAGAGAAACCGACAATTCCTTGGAACAGAAGCCAGTCAGAAATGTGAATAAAGACTGCCCTATATTGTGTTATTGGTGGTACCTGACCTAATCGTCACTGACAAAGGCCGCCCTACATTCTTCTATTGGTGGTACCTGACCTAATCGCTACTTACAATGCCTGTCCTTCATTCATCTATTGGTGGTACCTGACCTAATCGCTACTTACAATGCCTGTCCTTCATTCATCTATTGGTGGTACCTGACCTAATCGCTACTTACAATGCCTGCCCTACATTCTTCTATTGGTGGTACCTGACCTAATCGCTACTTACAATGCCTGTCCTTCATTCATCTATTGGTGGTACCTGACCTAATCGCTACTTACAATGCCTGTCCTTCATTCATCTATTGGTGGTACCTGACCTAATCGCTACTTACAATGCCTGCCCTACATTCTTCTATTGGTGGTACCTGACCTAATCGCTACTTACAATGCCTGCCCTACATTCTTCTATTGGTGGTACCTGACCTAATCGCTACTTACAATGCCTGCCATACATTCTTCTATTGGTGGTACCTGACCTAATCGCTACTTACAATGCCTGTCCTTCATTCATCTATTGGTGGTACCTGACCTAATCGCTACTTACAATGCCTGTCCTTCATTCATCTATTGGTGGTACCTGACCTAATCGCTACTTACAATGCCTGTCCTTCATTCATCTATTGGTGGTACCTGACCTAATCGCTACTTACAATGCCTGTCCTTCATTCATCTATTGGTGGTACCTGACCTAATCGCTACTTACAATGCCTGTCCTTCATTCATCTGTTGGTGGTACCTGACCTAATCGCTACTTACAATGCCTGTCCTTCATTCATCTATTGGTGGTACCTGACCTAATCGCTACTTACAATGCCTGTCCTTCATTCATCTATTGGTGGTACCTGACCTAATCGTCACTGACAATAGCTGCCCTACATTCTGTTATTGGAGGGACCTGACTTAATCGTTATTGACAATAGCTGCCCTACATTCTGTTATTGGAGGGACCTGACCTAATCGTTATTGACAATGGCTGCCCTGTATTGGTGGGACCTGACCTAATCGTTATTGACAATGGCTGCCCTGTATTGGAGGGACCTGACCTAATCGTTATTGACAATGGCAGCCCTACACACTTTTATTGGAGGGACCTGACCTACTCGTCACTGACAATGGCTGCCCTACATTCTGTTATTGGAGGGACCTGACCTAATCGTTATTGATAATAGCTGCCCTGTATTGGTGGGACCTGACCTAATCGCCATATGCCAGGGTCTTTCTGTGACTCGCTTGGTGTCAGAAATCAGGGTGGCAGTTTAATAACGACTTATCCACAACAAATGAAGAAGTATCGCCTGTATCAGGGTCCACATTTATTTATACATCAACATGACAATCAAGACTCAGCCGCCGCCATCACTCCGCCTGTTGTCGCGTTTCGCTACTGACCACTTGCATACATAATCATTTCTTGTGGCACTCCAGTCATGACGAACATCCTCATTCTTGCTACTAGCCGATATATCGTAAATGTCTCACTACTTACACCTGTTAACCGCTGAACACACACTTATTTCATTGTCCTCACGTTTTGTTGTCGATCTACTAACTGGCTTCTGTCTCCTCCTTGTAGCGGGATGGAAAGATACCTTCGCTCGGTATCTGGAATCCTCTTTCTTGGTGGAAGCTTTCATTGCGTGATCATTCTTTTACTTTGCTAAACGGCATTCTGATCTTAACATACCAACCTTCTCTACCCCAACTCCCGTAGCCAAGCAATGTCCGCCTTCGTGTTACAATAGTGCGCAGCATGTATGTGTTGATTCGTGCGCAAATATAACCGTGACATTCCCCTTGCTTTCTCATGTCTGGTATTTTATGCACTTGAGGCTCATGGCAGTCATTGACAAAGGATGCCCTACATTCTGGTAATTGTGGCACCTGGCATAATCGTCACTGACAATGGTTGCCCTACATTCTGGTACTGAAGGGATCTGACCTAATCGTCACAGACAGTGGCTGCCCTATATTCTTGTATTGGTGAAACTTGACTAAATCGTCATTGACAATGGCTGCACTGTATTCTGGTACTGGTGGGACCTGACCTAATCGTTACTGATTATGGCATGGATGAAGTCGGTCGGAGGTTCGATACCTGGGCTCGCCGCTCGCTTCGGGAGAGAAAGATTGGCCACCAATCTCCCGTAGACTCAGGCCTGATACATATGGGGGTCCCAACACTGCACACACGTTACAGGTTTCTCAAAGGTGCTTATTCTGTTGTCGTTTACCCAAGCATCGTGTCCTGTGTCCAGGTCTTCTTCTATCTTGTAAACCTCTCCGATATATTTCGGTGGGGAAATGTTTGCCATGACATAACAACATAATTACAACTATTGGCAACACTGGACATTCTGTTAATTGACTCCAAGAGGTAAGATACTCTGGAACAATCCATCCATCCATTATGTGCCATGCCGTTAAGCGTGGGCGGTTATGTTCTGCCATCTCACTCGATCACCAGAGTCGTGGATCAGCTCCGTGTTTCTGTCTCGACCATGCCACAAGGCCAAGCCATCCAGGTACTTGCCTCTAGGTCTTCCCCTTGGTCTGTTCCCCTCAATCTTACCAGTTGTCACCAAGTTCTCCAGATCATTTCTTCTCATAACATGCCCAAAAAATGGTGACTGTCTACGTCTAATGTCTCTAATCAGTTTACGATCTTCATTTGTTTCTTGAAGAACTTGTTCATTGGTCTTTCTGGCTGTCCATGGTATTCTTTGCATTTTCCTCAGAAACCACATTTCTACAGCCATCAGATGTTTTTCAGCCTGACTGCTCATTGTCCAAGCTTCACATCCATATAAGAGTATAGGTTCTATGTAGCATCTCAACACTCTTTTTCTCGTTTCAATTGACATCTTTGTATTGGTCAGTATGTTTTTCATCTTGCTAAAGGCTACTTTTGCCGTGGCGATTCTTGTTCTAATCTCTTCCAGGCATCTACCATCAGATGTTATTACTGTTCCGAGATAATTGTACCTGCTCACTTGTTGAAGAATATTCCCATTTACTTGTATATTACATTGTGATATTCCGTTCTTCCTAGTGACGACCATAATCTGTGTCTTTTTACAATTTAATTCTAACTCTAGTTGTTCAATGTGTGTAACAACCACATTTACTAAATTTTGCAGGTCCTTTTCGTTGTCTGCAATCACAATCAAGACTATATCATCTGCATATCTAATGTTATTGATGCATCTGTCATATGCTATATGCCAGACTGGTAGAGATAAACTGATGAGCAAGCGCAACAGCATATAGAAATAGAATAGCGATAGAAAGAAGCACGTTGTGGCAGTGGTAATAAACGAGTGCCACGTCATAGTATTGCGTAGCATAACAACGCAACGGCAGTCTTAGGGCATTCCAGCGCCAGATTTCATCTAGATTAGTTGTACAATGCATCGCTCTACATTTCCACGCTCAACCGTTACTCGTACAAGCAGGGACTTACACTTAGGCCACAGTTCTACACACTTCCAGTTCACGTATTTGTCAGCGAAACTCTGCGCTCATGTCCGGTCATAGCACGGTTACCTCGACGTGATTTAACTGGTGCCACCATTGCAGTTGAAAGGGAACACCTTCATGTAACTTCCAAGCCAGGTATGGGTGAGTGATGTGTGAATGAGAGCATGAGACGACATCGAGTGACTGAAGTCAGGAGATGAGTAAATGCTCACGACCGTCATCTGATGTTCACCAGTGGCTAATACATACGTGACTGTTCACTTCACCATCGCCTCAGGCTGTCGTTGTTTGCTGTCTGCATGTCTTGCCTTCCTGTGATGTGTTGGTAGTCTAGAGCAGATCTGCCGGGCTTGCTCTGATGTTAATCAGCGTCATCTCCTGGATCATACCTGCGAGCCGTTGCCCAGAGCGCTAACTGATCGGGAACATCTCGTGCATCAGCAGGGCACCGATCGCTGTTCCAGCTTATTGCATCTTCGTCGCCCTGGGTACACCACCATCAAGAAACCCATTAAAGCTACGCCCTGTGACAGCATCGTCACCCAATGTTGATTCCTTCCATATCTTCAAAATTTCTGATAATACTTTCACTGTACAGGGAAAACAGATCTGGAGACAATTCACATCCCTGTCTCACACCTCTCTTAATAAGCTGATATTGGCTTACTTCATTATCAACTCATATGGCAGCTTGTTGTTTCCAATATATGTTTTTTCCAAGTCTAAGATCTTTTCCATCAATTTGTAGATCTTCAAGCATCCTTATCATGTTGATATGTCTCACTTTATCGAAAGCTTTTGTGTAGTCTATAAAGCCAAGGTGTAGATCTTTGTTTACTTCTATAGAACGTTCGATTACGGTTCTCAGTATATACACTGTACTTACTGTACCCTTGCCTTCTACAAACCCACATTGTTCTTCTCCTATTTCAGGTTGTATTTTCCTCCTAACTCTTTGTATGATAATTCTTAGCAAAATCTTCGTGATGTGGCTCATTGTACTAATTGTTCTATGTTGATCGCATTCCATGGCTCCTGATTTCTTCGGGATTGCAATAAATATAGAATTACATAATTCAGGAGGTATATCTCCAGTATCGTAAATTGCATTCAGCAGTCTGGTGACTTGGTCTATTCCATATTCTTCTAAGGCATTGATCATTTCTACTGTGATGTTATCTGTACCCGGGGTCTTGCCAGTTTTCATATTGTTAAGAGCATTCTGAACTTCTATCTTCAAAATTGATGGTCCTTGATTATTATTCCGATGATCATATTGTTCTTCTCTTGTATCTTCATAAAGGTCTTTCACACAATCTGATTATGCATGTAAAATCGGATATTTTTCTATTATGATTTTGCCATCTTTGGTTTTTAGGCAACTCGTTGATGTGTGTTCTTTTGTTAGTGAAATCATTAATTCTTTTGTGCATAAATTTGGTATTCCGGGTGTTGTGTTTGTGTTCAATTTCCTTGCAATTTTCCTCAAGCAATGTTTCTTTTGCCTCTTTGCATAGCTTCCTAATTTTCCAATGAATCTCTTCATATCTTTCCTTGTTATTTTTGTTATTTCTTCTCACTTCCATGAGTTTTAAGATGTCTTCCGTCACCCATTTCTTGCGTCCTATTATCTTTATTTTTGGGATGGTTGTATCTGCAGCTTGGTTGACTTATTTGTTTAATATTTCCCATTGGTCACTGGCGTCTTGAAATAATATTTCCATATCGGACAATGCATCGAATCTGTTCTTTACCTCTACGTTGAATTTATCTTTTATTTCCTAACTCTTCAGTGCTTTTAGATCAAATTTTGTTTTTCTTGGTGAATATTTGACTTTTAAAAATCTTACATGTAAATTGCTTAAGATTAATCTATGGTCGCTGTAGAAGTGTGCGCTTGGTATAGGTTTTGCGACTTTTAAGGCATTTCGAAATCTTCTGTTGATGAGGATGTAATCAATCTGATTTCTAATCTTATGATCAGGACTCCTCCATGACCATAATCTTCTTGGGTACTGTTGAAACCAGGTGTTTCCAATAATCAAATCATGCTCTTTTGCCCAATGTACCAGTTTGCAAACTCTTTCATTCTGTTCCCCTAGTCCATACTTGCCCACTATGCATCCGTCCTGTTGATTTCCAACTTTGGCATTCAAGTCACCCATTATGATAGTTACTGCAGAATTCTTGTATTTCTTGAAGGCTTTCTCTAAATCACTATAAAATTCATCGATGCTGTCATCACTACTGTCTGCTATTGGTGCATAAACTTGTATGACGTTGACATCAAAAGGTCTTCCACTCAACTTCACCAGTAACACTCTGTCTGATACAGTCCAATATCCTTTGATCGATTTTGCTCTCTGTGTATCCATTATAGTTGCTACTCCTCGCTGTTGTTTCTCTCCACCAGAATAGATTATTCTATATTCCTCAGATGTCATAATGCCCATTCCTGTCCATCTGGTCTCACATACGCCTAACAGGTTATTATTTAATCTTCTCATTTATTCTTAATGTTATCAAATCTTCAATCCCTACTCATAGTTCTTACATTCCAAGTTCCTACTTACTATGTTGACATTCTTTTGCACTCAGTTGCCTGATGACATTCTGGAGTCTCCTGGTGCACATGACTACCCCTACCGGGCGAGGCTACTCCTATGGAGCACCCATTTACGCCGTTTCTCTGATTATCGAAAAGACTGCATGCAGTACACGATATTCGTGGCATCTGTAAAGAAGGTAGTTTGCCATTGCTTTCCTTCCTAGCATTCCACTGCTTTCCTTCATATAAAGTGAATAAAGGAAAAATACCTTATTGCCTTTCTGTTAAACTTATGCACACACACTGGAAATGATCAATGCAATTTAGTGTACGGAATCAATGATTTTATTTACAGATGGAGTGAGTATCGGGGTGGTCTGATATCTGATCATTGGTTCAGCAGCAAAGACAGTTTAGCTTACTGCTGGCATAGCCTCTTTGTTCGGCATGCCCTGGTACAATAATCAAAATTGTTGTGTCCAGCATGCTCTGGTACAATAGCAACAATCTTTGTGTCGAGCATACACTGGTACAATAATCACAACATTTATGTCGAGCATACACTGGTACAATAATCACAACATTTATGTCGAGCATACACTGGTACAATAATCACAACATTTATGTCGAGCATACACTGGTACAATAGTTACAATCTTTGTGTAATGCATACAATGGTACAATGGTCAAAATTGTTGAGTCCACATGCACAGGTACAATAGTCACAATCTGTGTGTTCAGCATGTACCGGTATAATAGTCATCATCTTTGTGTACAGCATACGCTGGTACAATAGTCACCATCTTTGTGTCCCTCATGCAATGGCACAGTAGTCACAATCTCTGTGTCCAGCATGAGCTGGTAAAATAGTCAGACCTTTGGTGTTCAGCATACACTGGTACAATAGTCACAATCTCTGTGTCCAGCATACACTGGTACACAAGTCACAATCTTTGTGCCCAACATGCACTGGTGCAATTGTCACAATCTTGTGTCCAGCATACACTGGTACGATAATCACAATCTTATTGTCGAGAAAATCCTGTAATTTAACATGTACACACATGTTGCTCTGTCCAGAAAATATTTACATACATGATGCTTGTTCCCAGCAAAATTTACACACGTGTTGTTCTGTCATGGAACATTTACATACATGTTGTTCTTTCATGGAACATTTACACACGTGTTGTTCTGTCATGGAACATGTACATACATGTTGTTCTGTCAAGTAACATTTACACACATGTTGTTCTGTCATGGAACATTTACACATACGTTGTTCTGTCATGGACCATTTATACAAATTTTGTTCTGTAATGGAACATTTACACACATGTTGCTCTGTCATGCAACATTTACACACATGTTGTTCTGTCATACAACATTTACACACATGTTGTTCTGTCATGTAACATTTACACACATGTTGTTCTGTCATGTAACATTTACACACATGTTGTTCTGTCATGTAACATTTATACACATGTTGTTCTGTTATGTAACATTTACACACATGTTGTTCTGTCATACAACATTTACACACATGTTGTTCTGTCATGTAACATTTACACACATGTTGTTCTGTCATGTAACATTTACACACATGTTGTTCTGTCATGTAACATTTACACAAATTTTGTTCTGTAATGGAACATTTACACACATGTTGCTCTGTCATGCAACATTTACACACATGTTGTTCTGTCATACAACATTTACACACATGTTGTTCTGTCATGTAACATTTACACACATGTTGTTCTGTCATGTAACATTTACACACATGTTGTTCTGTCATGTAACATTTACACACATGTTGTTCTGTTATGTAACATTTACACACATGTTGTTCTGTCATACAACATTTACACACATGTTGTTCTGTCATGTAACATTTACACACATGTTGTTCTGTCATACAACATTTACACACATGTTGTTCTGTCATGTAACATTTACACACATGTTGTTCTGTTATGTAACATTTACACACATGTTGTTCTGTCATACAACATTTACACACATGTTGTTCTGTCATACAACATTTACACACATGTTGTTCTGTCATGTAACATTTACACACATGTTGTTCTGTCATGTAACATTTACACACATGTTGTTCTGTCATACAATATTTACACACATGTTGTTCTGTCATGTAACATTTACACACATGTTGTTCTGTCATGTAACATTTACACACATGTTGTTCTGTCATACAACATTTACACACATGTTTTTCTGTCATGGAACATTTACACACATGTTGTTCTGTTATGTAACATTTAAACACATGTTGTTCTGTCATGTAACATTTACACACATGTTGTTCTGTCATCTAACATTTACACACATGTTGTACTGTCATACAACATTTACACACATGTTGTTCTGTCATGTAACATTTACACACATGCTGTTCTGTCATGTAACATTTATACACATGTTGTTCTGTCATGTAACATTTACACACATGTTGTTCTGTCATGTAACATTTACACACATGTTGTTCTGTTATGTAACATTTACACACATGTTGTTCTGTCATACAAAATTTACACACATGTTGTTCTGTCATGTAACATTTACACACATGTTGTTCTGTCATATAACATTTACACACATGTTGTTCTGTCATACAACATTTACACACATGTTGTTCTGTCATGTAACATTTACACACATGTTGTTCTGTCATGTAACATTTACACACATGTTGTTCTGTTATGTAACATTTACACACATGTTGTTCTGTCATACAACATTTACACACAGGTTGTTCTGTCATGTAGCATTTGCACACATGTTGTTCTGTCATGTAACATTTATACACATGTTGTTCTGTCATGTAACATTTACACACATGTTGTTCTGTTATGTAACATTTACACACATGTTGTTCTGTCATGTAACATTTACACACATGTTGTTCTGTCATACAACATTTACACACATGTTTTTCTGTCATGGAACATTTACACACATGTTGTTCTGTTATGTAACATTTACACACATGTTGTTCTGTCATGTAACATTTACACACATGTTGTTCTGTCATCTAACATTTACACACATGTTGTACTGTCATACAATATTTACACACATGTTGTTCTGTCATGTAACATTTACACACATGTTGTTCTGTCATGTAACATTTATACACATGTTGTTCTGTCATGTACGCACCAAACATGTTTTCTCGCTCCACGAGCAGATTGTTCCGCAACAAGTGCCGCGTCCAACCGATGAAACCTTTCCAACAGTGACGAGAGTGCAAGATAACATCGCATAAGTACTTGGTGTGATGAAGCTGGGGCAATGGTCAACCCAACAAAGGCAACAGTGACTTGGTTCTCGTTGAATAATCATATTGTCAACAATCCAACACCAACTGTAATGCTGTGTTCAGAGACGGTGGAAAGAACGCAGGCAATGAATTACCTGGGGATACGGTTTGATCGAAGCCTTGCTTATAATGTGCACATAGACCAGGTGATAACAAAGGCCAAGCGGGGTTTGGCAGCGATGCGGGTGATGGCGGCAGCAAACTGTGAGCAGCGCCATCTATGTCTTCTGTACGAGGGGCTGGTCATGTCTGTTTTGGAGTATGCAATGGCAATCCTGACTGTCAGCCATAAGCAGATAGAAAGGATGGAAAGGATACAGAATGAAGCTAGGCGCATTATTCTTGGATGTACAAGAGATACAGCATGCAGGGCGATGCGCTACCTTCTTGATTTTCCAACCATTGAAGAGAGAATGCAAGTTTGCAGGGCACGTGCCTACCTCAGAATTAACGTAAACACACAGCATCCACTGCATAGTGAAATTAGGAAGGTGAAGGGCAGCAGGTTAAAAAGAGGACGGTCGTGGATGGGTCAAGCCGAGGACATTCTTCAACAGGTGTGTTCACTTGAGGACTTAGAACCTGGCGAGGAGTGGGTGCAAGTGCCAACAGACTTCTGCACATCCTTTTCAGTTTGCATCCAACTAGATAGAAAATGCAGACAAGAAAATCCGGCGGCTGTTGAGGCTGAAGTACAAGCGTTGATTTTCGAGAATTCGCTAGACAGTGACGCGGTCATCTACACAGATGGGTCGGTCGTCCGACATGTGAGAAGCTCATGGGCCTTTACAGCTCGGGCCGGAGGGAGAATTGTGAAGGAGGACTCTGGTGCTTTCACTGAAACCACAAGTAGCCTGACCATGGAAGTCATGGCAGTAAGTAAAGCAATAACATGGCTCGAGACACAGACATTCACTAGGGCTTGTTTCCTTAGCGACTCAATGAACATGATCAAGAGGATAGAGGAGGGGTCGATCCGAAGAGAATGGTTGCTGCCTCTGAAGCGGTCTCGGCTGGCAAAGATTAGTTTCATCTTCGTGCCAGGGCATGCGGGAGTACAAGGAAATGAGCGGGCTGACAAGCTCGCAGGTGAGGCTACTGTTGAGGGCGGACGCGCCATGGACCAGGCTGACATTCTGAATGCTCTACGAGAAGTGAGACTTTTGCAAGAACCAAGTGATGACTGTGAATCTACAACAATGGCCAGACTGCGAGAGCAGCAAATTAAAAGAGGGGTGGCCAAACAAGAACACTACGCAGGAAGCCAAAGAAGATTGATAAACCAACACAGAACTGGCGTCGTTAGCCGCTACACGCTGCGGGATTTGCTGAGGAGGGGATCCGAGCACTTATGGACTGAATGGTCCGATGTGCAACGAGGATGATCTGTCGACTAACTAACTAACTAACTGTTCTGTCATGTAACATTTACACACATGTTGTTCTGTCATGTAACATTTACACACATGTTGTTCTGTTATGTAACATTTACACACATGTTGTTCTGTCATACAACATTTACACACATGTTGTTCTGTCATGTAACATTTACACACATGTTGTTCTGTCATGTAACATTTACACACATGTTGTTCTGTCATACAACATTTACACACATGTTGTTCTGTCATGTAACATTTACACACATGTTGTTCTGACATGTAACATTTACACACATGTTGTTCTGTCATACAACATTTACACACATTTTCTGTCATGGAACATTTACACACATGTTGTTCTGTTATGTAACATTTACACACATGTTGTTCTGTCATGTAACATTTACACACATGTTGTTCTGTCATGCAACATTTACACACATGTTGTTCTGTTATGTAAGATTTACACATATGTTGTTCTGTCATGTAACATTTACACACATATTGTTCTGTCATGTAACATTTACACACATGTTGTTCTGTCATGGAACATTTACACACATGTTGTTCTGTCATGTAACATTTACACACATGTTGTACTGTCATACAACATTTACACACATGTTGTTCTGTCATGTAACATTTACACACATGTTGTTCTGTTATGTAACATTTACACACATGTTGTTCTGTCATGCAACATTTACACACATGTTTTTCTGTCATGGAACATTTACACACATGTTGTTCTGTTATGTATCATTTACACACATGTTGTTCTGTCATTCAACATTTACACACATGTTGTTCTGTTATGTAACATTTACACATATGTTGTTCTGTCATGGAACATTTACACAAATTTTGTTCTGTAATGGAACATTTACACACATGGTTTTCTGTCATGTAACATTTACACACACGTTGTTCTGTCATGTAACATTTACACACATGTTGTTCTGTTATGCAACATTTACACACATGTTGTTCTGTCATGGAACATTTACACACATGTTGTTCTATTATGCAACATTTATACACATGTTGTTCTGTTATGCAACATTTATACACATGTTGTTCTGTCATGGAACATTTACGCACATGTTGTTCTGTCATGTAACATTTACACACATGTTGTTCTGTCATGGAACATTTACAAACATGATGTTCTGTCATGGACCATTTAGACACATGTTAATCTGTCCAGCAACATTTATACACATGTTGTTCTGTCATGGAACATTTACACACATGTTGTTCTGACATGCAACATTTACACACATGTTGTTCTATCATGGAACATTTACACAACTGTTTTTCTGTCATGGAACATTTACACCCATGTTGTTCTGTTATGCAACATTTACACACATGTTGTTCTGTCATGGAACATTGACACACGTGTTGTTCTGTCATAGAACATTTACAAACACGTTGTTCTGTCTTACAACATCAAAGCACATGTTGTTCTCTCATGTAACATTTACACACATGTTGTTCTGTCATGTAACATTTACACACATGTTGTTCTGTCATGGAACATTTACACACATGTTGTTCTGTCATGCAACATTTACACACATTTTGCTCTGATATGGAGCATTTACACACATATTGTTCTGTCATGGAACATGTACACACATGTTGTTCTGTCATGCAACATTTACACACATGTTTTTCTGTTATGTAACATTAACGCACATATTTTTCTGTCATGGAACATTTACACACATGCTGTCCTGTCATGGAACTTTTACACAATTGTAGTTTTGTCCACCAACACTTACAAACATGTTGTTTTGTCCAACACAATTTACACACACGTTATTCCATTCAGCAACATTTACACAATGTTGTTCTGTCCAGCAACATTTACACACGTATTTTTCTGTCCAGCAACATTTACACAATGTTGTTCTGTCCAGCATCATTTACACACATGTGGTTCTGTCCAGCAACATTTACACAGTTGTGGTTCTATGCAGCAACATTTACACACACACATGCGGTTCTATCCAGCAACATATACACAATGCTGTTTTCTCCAGCAACATTTACTCGCATGCTGTCCTGTCCAGCAACATTTACTCACATGCTGTTCTGTCCAGCAGCATTTCCACACATATTGTTCTGTCCAGTAACATTTACACACATGTTATTCTGTCCAGCAACATTTACTCACATGCTGTTTTTTCCAGCAACATTTACACACATGTTGTTCTGTCCAGCAATATTAATACACATGTGTTTCTGTCCAGTAGCATTTACACACATGTGTTTCTGTCAAGCCACATTTACTTACTTGTTTCCACATCAACCAGGTAGCCAGTGAAGGTAGTGTATCTGTTCAGACCGCTTCCGTGGACGCTGGATGGATAGTGAACTTTCACATAGACTCTCTCACCAGACCTGACTCTCAGAGTAATGGAATTCCCTACAGACAGACACAAGCATGTTCATAGTTAAATAACATCGATTACTGTCAGAATGGTCATCGTCGCTGCCATCATTATCATGTCTAAACTCATAATTGTCATCATCATAATCACCGTCATTATCCTCGTCATCACCATCATCGCCACCATCATCATCACAGTCATCATCAGCTACTAACCTACTCAGTTACTGTAATTACCCGCTGCCGCCGTTGTAATAACCTGCCACAGCCGTTGTAATGACACACTACAGTCACAAAAGTGTAATCTTTCTACTACAGTAATTGTAATAACCCGCTACAGACAGAACCATGTAGTATGTCTACTACTATTATTCACTACAACCGTTTAATAGCTCACTACAGCCAGAAATATGTAATCTGTCTACTACTATTACAACAACGGTAGAATTTGTGGAGCGGTGTTTGTAGACTTTAAAAAAAGCTTTTGATATGGTAGATCATGATATTTTAATTAGAAAACTAAAACAAATGAAGACAAGCACCAATATGGTGAACATAATTACGTCATTTCTATCCGACTGACAACATGTCGTGTCCTTCAACAACTGTCTATCAAGACCCACACAGCTTAATATTGGTGCGCCTCAGGGCTCAATACTAGATCCGCTGCTTTTTTCAGTTTATATTAATGATCTTCCTTTATATATCAATACAACTTGTGATCTATTTGCAGACGACTGTTCTATATATACTAGTCAAGAAACCCTAGTGTATTAGAGAATTCTTTTCAAAAGGAACTTGATAATCTTACTAGATGGAGCAATGAAAACCGTATGCAAATTAACATCGATAAAACCAAATCCATGCTAATAACGACCAGACAAAAACTACAGACACTAGCCATAACTGGAGCACCGCTCAAACTCCGCTTGGGCTCGTTACCTATAGTTAATGTAAATGAACATAAAACACTAGGTCTTTTAATTGACAGCCATTTGAGCTGGAGCTCGCATGTTCACGTTCTTACCAAGAAAATATGATCAATTATAGTTGAGGAGGTGTCTGTAACTCTTATGGTACGATTTATTAGTTGTTTGAAATAGTAAGATAGAATGATATCGTCCCATGCCTGGTTGGATTTAGTAATATATATGTTAAAGTCACCTAATATCATGACTTCTCTATCTGCTGTGAACACCCTATCCATCATTGTAGTGAAATAGTGATACCAACTATACCCAGCACAAGGATTCCGATATAGGTATCCAACGAGAAAGGTTGCTGGCTGACTGGCTTCACCTCTAACCAAACACATTCTATCTCTTCTGTCTCGAGATCACATCTACGGGAACTGTTGAGAGAATATGAAATGTATACAGCAATACCTGTCTCTAATTTTTCATTTGCGTCTCTTCGAATTACTTTAAACCCCTTAAGAGAGATTTCAGAGTCAGTTATTTTGTCGTTAAGACGACTTTCTGTGATTCCAAACACATGGAACTGTTTGCACAGTATTACTGAAAGCTCAGGTAATTTATTGAGCAAATGATAGATGTTGAGATGGCCTATATGTAGACCATCTTTGTTGAGCCACTGATCATGATTGGCGAACATTACACAATGAAAAGATGATGTCGCTTATGGTAGAAAAATTTCAGATTTTTTGAAACTTTATTTAGTAGTAGTTAAGGCTATTAGAAGGGGTAGGAAAATGTCTGTGCTGGAGTGACATCATGAAAGCTTAGTGCAGGGCTGCAGGATTGTATTGCATTAGCTGTTGAAGTTGACGGTTCCACTGACAGGAGTGTAGACTACCGTCCAACGAGGGACCACTGTTATGAGAGCTTCTGGAAGTACCTACACTGGAAGCAGGCATCGAGGGCACCGCAACATTGTTTAACGGGGTCCCTTTGACATGATAGAGGGAGACTTATTTATGGACAAAGGAGGAACAAAGCACCATAGTTAGCAACATTGGGATTGGAGCATGGGTTGCTAATTACGGCATTGTATTCCTGGGGAATAGGCAAAGGTGGTGTGGGTAGAGGTTGAATGTTTTCTGAACACTGAGAGATGGCTACAGCCAGAGGTGAAGATCGGTTTACTCCTGTAACTGGTTCTGGTTGTTGTGTACGTTCATGATATTTTATGTTCTTCGCTATTATGTTAGTTCCTAGTTTGGAACAATGTAGTTGATCCCTATATAGTTATTTGCTTGGGTGCCCCGGACGTCGATGTGAAATACGGGGTATTATTAATGAAAGCCATGTTATTTTCTTTACAAAATTTATATAGAGTCAGATTATCAGCATCGGCAGCACGACGCTGGAATCCATAACATGGTGGGATGATTGATGAAAAGAAAATGGATGCTTTAAGAAGTTTATTGCTCAACAACACCTCCAATGTAGCGAGTTGTGAGATGCTTATGATTTTTTTTTCATAATATCATTGACACCAATATGGACTGTTGTTCTTCTAATTCTGGTGTTCACCTTGAATTTCCGCAATGTAGAGGTCAGTCTGTCAATGTCAGCTTCTGGTAGCGGGTAGATATAGGTTGTTACGCTGTCAGAAGATGACATGCGGTCATTAGAGATTCCCTTGAGCATGAGAGTCTCCAATGACGACATGAATTGCACTGTCATCTATTGTTATTTCACGTTTGATTTGTTGCCACTGGTCGCTGTCTTCTTTCATGCGTTCTTGTTTATTATAGTCGTTGCTTGTTTGAGTTGGTTGTTGATGCTCAGTAGTGGTAGCTGCTGAGCTCTTGTCTGCTGCTAGAGAGTCTACACTTGAGGCCTGGAACCTGTTGCTGACAGTCACATCAATGGGGTATATGGATGGTGCGCGTTCTACAGGTTTAGTAGTGTTGCAGCCTGTGGAAACTAACTGTATGTCATTTTGCGACGAACATCCACTGGTCATACACACCTCTGCAGCACTATGGTTACTTCCTGTTAGTGCACATTTGTCAAATGACTGTGCACTCTTTAGTTTTAAGGCATGGATTGTTGTTTTAAAGGTGCCCTTCTCTTCTTTAAGGATGTGGATTTCTTTTTGAAGGCGAGCGTTTTCTCCTTTAAACACGGCAATGATATTAGTTGTGTTGTTGGAAATAAAGTCTTTTAGCCTGTCCCCCAAAGCCTGGATGAGTTCACGACAGGCATTGTGGTTGTGCGGGTCGGCTGAGGAAAGAGTGACTAAAGGTGATGTGTTAGTCTGATCAGATTGGGCTAATGAACTGTGATGTTCGTCCAGCTTGAGCTTGGGATCAGTGTCTGCAGATTCACTAAACCACACGTTTAAAGTTGGCGTTGAAAAAGTCCGACGTTTAGGTGGCGTGCTCGTTAACATTTTCCCCGTCTTGTCTTTGTTTGTATTTTCATGACGCTTGGATAAAGTAGAGATCCATAAGTTGGACGCCATATTAATAATGTATGCGGTTCCAACAGGCACGGAGTACACACGAGTTCGCTGCCTTTCGGTAAAGCGTGCTTGGCGACTTACCACGCGCTAGTCCGCATGGTTAAATCACACGTTGACGTTAATCGATAATTGATAGATTTTAAAATTGAATGTTCTTACCGTCCTTTTCACAAAGAAATCCTCATTTCACTAAATAAATAGTCACATAAAATTAACGTATTAATTAGTATTAGATCCAGTTTTAGAACAAATACAATGATATACACAATATCTCGATTGAAATAGGCAAAACGTTAATAAATTATATAAAAATTGGTAGAGCTTGTGAAAACACGTCCGCTCGTTGCCGGAAACCGGAAGTGAGTGAGTGTGAATGAGAGCCAGAAGGAGAGTGCGTGAGAGTGAATGTGTGTGTGTGTGTATGTGTGTGTGTGTGTCGCTGTGTGTATCTCTGTGTGTGGAAGCATTACTAAGTTTTGCGTCGCACACTGTATATGTACACATTTTTATCCATGTTTAACATTTTTATGAGACTGCTCACGACAATTGTCAGTGTATGTGTGCTAGTAAAGTGTGGGAGTTTGTTCATACTAGTTTCAATTCTCACGTGAAGCATTATGTATGTGTTTAGATGTGAGGATGTGTGAGTGTGTGTGTGTGTGTGTATGGAGGATGTGTGTGAGTGTGGGGATATGTGTGTGTGTGGGGGTGTTTGGGTGGGGGTATGCGTTTGGACGGGTTGCAATGTATGGGTGTTGTTGGGTTGTGAGATTTGTGGGTGTTGGTGGGATGTGTGGATGGATGTTGGGGGGGGGGGGGTGAAAGTAGGGGTGTGGGAATTGGTGTGGGGTATGTGTGTTTGGGTGGAGGATGTGTGTATGGGACGGGTGTGGGGGGATGTGTGTATTGGTGGGGGATTTTGTGTGGGTGGTTGGAGATGTGTGGATGGTTTGGGGGAAGTATGTGTGGGTGGCGGGGTTGTGTGGGTAGAGGATGTGTGTGGTTGGGTTGGGGATGTAAGGGAGAGTGGGTAAGAGGTGTATAGTATGTGGGCTTGGGATATGTGTGCGGTGTACTGGTGGGGGAATGTGTGCATGGTATGTGGGTTGGGGTATGTTTGTGGTGCGTGGGTGATGATATGTTTGTGGGTGGGGGGTGTGTGTGATGAATGCGGGGAATGTGTGTATGGGTGGGGGATATGTGTGGGCGAGTAGGGGATGTGTGGTGGTTGGGGGAAGTATGTGTGGGTGGTGAGGGTGTGTGGGTGAGGAATGTATGTATGGATGGGTAATGTGTGGGTGGGGGTGTGTGAGTGGCTTAGGGATGTTAGGTGGCGAAGGATGTGTATGTGTCGGGTCGGGATGAGTGAGTGGGTGGAGGATGTGTGTGGGTGGGAATGTTGTGATCGAAAGATGTTTGCTTGGGGGTGGGTGGTTGGGGATGTGTGGGTGCGTAATGGAGGATGTGTGGGTGAGTGAGTGTGTGTTGGTGGATGGGTGGGGATGTGTGGTGGTATGTGTATTGGATGTGTGGGTGAGGGTTATGTGTGTGTGATGCGTGGGTTGGGAATATTGTGTGGTGGGATGTGGGTTAGGGCTGGGTGGGTGGAGGATGTATGTGTGGATGGTGGGGTGTAAGTGGATTGGGGATGTATATGTGGTTAGGGAGATATGTGTGTGTGTGGTTAGGGAGACGTCAGTTGGTTGGGATGTGCGTGTATGGTTTAGGGATGTGTGAGTAGGTGTGCGATGTGTCGGTTGGTTGGGGGGGGGGGGTGTTTTCGTGGGTGGGGAATATGTGGTCGATGGAGGTGTGGTTGGGGGGATGGGTTTAGTTTAGTTTAGTCGTTGGATCAACATCACTTTTTCATCCCACTTTTTCATCGAAACAGATAACTCACCATTATTAGTGATCCAGCAAGATAAACCTAAAAACAGTCGTATCGACAGATGGACCTTGCTGCTTCAAGGTTATACATTTACGATCCGCCACATTAAAGGAACTGAGTACATTTTAGCCGATTTACTTACCCGGATGTACCACTGTACAACACCAGTAAGGTTCTGTTTGTACGAAAGATCAGACCCTGTATGGACTACAGTTGTCAACCCCAATCTGTTCTAACCATGGCGACTTACTTACTCACTCAGTCCTCTGACGAATTAGTTCCAACTAATTATTTAGATATAACACATGTCACTTATGAGTATAGGATAAGTGACATGATGAGGGGCGATGGAAGCGTGTCAGAGTCCTGGATGAGTGTGAGAGAGGACACAGGACAAGGACAGGACATTGGTAGAGCACGAGTAGAATAGGACAGGATTGTATACCCAGTAGGAGACAGGATGTTGGGTTAGAGACTGGACATGTCCTTAAATGACAGCCTAACCGTGCACTGGGCGACCTCAGACATCAGCTAACAAACGGCTGAGGTACAGGACAACACTAAAATACCGAGAAACCCGACGCAGCACGGACGGCACGATGGCCAAAATGCCACGTGACAACAGACCACGGTAGGAAAGGTCAGACGAGACTGAACGGTGGTTGAGAGAGGAGCGTTTTTGGATAATTGAGAGAGCGTGTGCTGAGTGCCTCATATAAGATTTACTATTGTTTGTGAGAGTGCTGATAGCAGATAGCCTGTGCGCTGATATGTATGCAATGGTTTGTGATGCAAGAACGCACGAGTACTTTGCGCTATAATGTTTGCATGTTTTCACCAGATATGCTAGCGTGATTATAATTCATGTGATATACTTGTAAATAAATGTCGTAACATGAGACTTGATTGTTGACACGTTTATTGCATTACAGTACTGTCATGTCTATTGTAACGAGTCATTATTAGGGAGACGGTGACATAGCCTTTGTCCTGATGGTTGCTGGTGTCATGTGTAGAGCTGCAATTCTAGTATATTGGAGATGTTATCCAGCTGTCATTGGTACAACGGTGTGTGTCCTGGTGATTTCATATTGAATTGCATATACTATTTGTCTGCTTGATTGATGTTGATGCAAATAATGATTCTTTGATTATTAATCAGATGTTGTATTTTGTCATGCATTGCAGGTAGTGACCCTTGGCCATGGTTGTTGTTTTTAGAGCAAACTTGAGCCCCAGCTCTGGTTAACGTTGTTTTTAGGCCACTCACACCTCCATTCATGTACCTGTTTATGCCACTAAATCTTTGCTGCTAGATTTATAGTTCTTGTCAACAACCTGAATTCATAAATATAAACACATCGCCGTGTGAATGGAAGATCAAGATTCACGCTTTATTATATATATTACAGAGCTCGTCTTAAGAGCATACACAACTAGCATTCAACACTCAAATACATTCTCCTAATGTTCGCTACGTATAACTATGCCCTCTCTAAACTATACAACTGGCGAGGGTAAACACAGAGGTCCTGTCACTCTGACTGTCCGTCCCGGTCTCCCTGAATTCACAGGTCCAGTCCAGCTCCTCGTCCCCCGTTCTCGTGCGGTCCGTCGTACGGCGTGCTGGTTCACTTGCCACGTAGTTTAGTGGTCCAGTCCTCGTAGCCTACAGCTGTACTAGAGTTCAGTCTGTTTACGGGTAATCACCGTGCCTACTGTACTCTGTCCTATTTCGGGAATGAATCCCGGTATGTCCTCGTCATGTCCTAGCTATGACACATGCGTGTCATGTCTACGTCTGGTCCTAACACTGGTTTGGAGTTCTATCTCCTTCTACTGCCTCTTTCTATCTATTCTCTTGTACAGGTCCTTATTTGTCCTGTCTCTGTCCTTTACTTTCCTCCGTCCTTGTCCTACTTCTATCTATGTCTATCCTACTTCTATCTATGTCTATCCTACTTCTATCTATGCCTATCCAGCATCTTGACAGTTCTGTTATTTGTTATGCTATGGCTCTTTGCTGTATCTAGTCCCAGTCGGCTCATGAGATGCGGGTGTCCTATGTGGGCACTGAGGTTATCTGTTGATTCAACTGAACATGGTTAAGGTCTCACTGTCATTTAGAGACCGCCCCTGCAGTCGGTGCTAGGCAGCAGCTACCTCCAATCGTGGGATTTCATGTTCCCATTTCTGTAGGTACCGACTGTCCATGAGTCCTGAGATGATATCAGTAGAGAGTCCATACATATTGTTACCATTGTTGTTCACGTTGAGGCTTCTTGGTTGCTATGTTCTTGCTGGTTTGTGGGGATGGGTACCCTGTCATGTTCATAGCGATGTTAGGCAACAGTGATATCCACAGTGGGAACATAGGTTCAAATATCAGCATATGTCAGTTATGTGACATTCGGGATGTCTGTTTGTCCCTGAATCATGCAGTTCTGTCAATAAAAGTCTAATTTTGTTGTTCATAATTTATTTTATTTAATTTATAGTTTGTTGTCTAAACTCATTGATCCTGTTACAGTCCAGCAGTGTAATCTTTTGTCTGCGGTATACAACAGTATATCCCCGCCTAAAGAACTCCTGGAGTCTTCTGTCTACCTCTCTATATCTTTTCTTGTTAATTGAGGTGAATGTATAAAGTGCTCTTTTTCTCTTTCTTCCTATCATCCTTTTCTTCTCTGGCCCACTAGAAGTTAATGTTGCGCTTCTTCGTCTTTGAGCAATTAAGTAGAGGAAATTATATCTTCCTATCCTTTATATTCTTCCCCTGTGACAGTAATAACACTACTACTGTTAGTTTGATCAGTCAACTCCAGACAATGTACTAAGACTACAACGGTTATTGTAATCTGTCTATTAAATCTTTTGTATTGAGACTATAACTGATATTGTAATATTATTAAAGTTTATGTGATGCGACTAATACTGTTATTGTATTTGACTACTATTGTTATTGTGCCGTCTCCGTGGTGAAGAGTTAGCGGATGCAATTAGTAATCCCGCATTCCTGCGTTAGGAACAGGGCTGCGGGCGATATTACAGCCGAATGTCTTGCGTTGCTTTTATTTTTACGTCATGGTATGGGTGCCGGTCGTTCATAAAAGCAATGTCAAATACTACTGTTGTTGTAATGTCTTCTATTGTTATTGTAATATGAAAACCACTGTTACTCTCATAATATTACTACTGCAATTTAAATTTTTCTACTCATGTTGTTGTAATCAGTATACTCATGTTTTTGTAATCAGTATATTCGTGTTTATTATATTTAGTCTGTGTATATTATTCCGACTGGGCAACAGTTATTGAAATAAGACTACTAGTGCTATTGGCATATCATCATTGTTGTTGTAATAAATCACCGCCGTTGTTATAATAAATAATTTTTGATATTTTAGTAAATCATCACTATTATTGTAATAAATCAACACTATTATTATTTAAAAAAGCAATCATCACTTTTGTTTATTAAAACTCATCGCTATTATTGTTATTAATCATCACTGATATGTAATAAGTCGTCACTGTTATTGTGATAATTCATCACTGCCAT